>KZ308133.1:1328051-1410910 GCA_000376725.2 Ladona fulva | reverse complement strand
TTCATAGTTCCTTTCCAATGATAATTTTTGTAAATGAATTAGCCCTATTTTATATTATTCTACTAGAATAGAATATTATTCCTTATATTTTAATGAATGGGTATAGCTTTAAGTGAAATTTTCTTTGTATCCTTCTTTTAAGGAGGATATAAAGATAAGTTACACTTTTCAGATTATGAATAATTTTCTTAATAGACCTTCACTTTACTTTAATCTCACTCTATTCTAAATAAGGCTGTTAAAATTATATGCTGAATCACTCTTGATCCACCCGGCTGACAACCATTTGAGTTGATGGGGGGAAATAAAAAATTTTATATTCTTGCAATTCTCCTGCTATCACGCAGCCACTGGCCTGAACCTAAATTGTTCAATGCCAAGGAGAAACGGACATGAAAAAAGTTTGACTCTAACCTGGGTCTCCCATTTGCTGGTTGGTTGCTCTATCCATTGAGCTATCCCACTAGAACTGGTGGAATAGGTTCTGGTGGGATAACTCAATGGATAGAGCAACCAACCAGAATTGGTGGGATGACTCAATGGATAGAAGACTCAATAAATAGATAAACCAACCGGCAATTGGGAGACCCGGGTTCAAGTCTCGGTTCCGTCAGACTTTATTCATGTCTGTTTCTCCTTGGGATTTTTCTTAGGTGCACACCTTATTGTGCCAAGTTACCTAATCCTTGAAATCTGTGATTTTTTCAATGGCAATCTTATGCTTATATGGAGATTTAATACATCACTTGAGGGATGATCATCTCCCTTGTCATCATTTGGAAAATAAAGGATTAAAATCGAGCAGGCTTAATCTTGGATAAACGGGGAATGTCCCTTGATAGTATAAATCTTGCCTGCTTTAAATGGTAGACATTTAGTATTAAGGGCTCATTTATCTCTCAGCTCCACTACATTAATATTTTACAATTTTATTGGAGTTCCTGCTGTTCCTATCCAATATGGATACCCAGAACCTGAAAATACAATAATATTCTCAGGCTCAGCTTTGCAAGCATAGACTATTTCTTTGTAGGAATCTGTTCTCTAATGAAATCTGTTGCAGTAACTCAGCTCTGTTGCTTTAAATGTGTGTTTCCATGTATCTAAATATTCATTTCAGGTTAGCTACTACTTTCCTTTGAAAACTTTGTGGCGATCTTTTTTCTGTGCACTGGTGGCTGCATTTGTCCTGGGATCAATCAACCCCTTTGGAAATGAGCATTCTGTTCTTTTTTATGTGCAGTACAATAAACCTTGGATCTTTTTTGAGCTCGTACCATTTGTTGGCTTAGGAATCATCGGGGTAAGTTTATATGCCTTTAAATTTTAATTATTTTTTTGACAAAATTTTGCCCAATAAAGATTCTCTTATGTGCTGAGGAGGAGAACTTCCTAACCTATGTTACTTGGCTTTATAGGGTGCCATAATTCAGCCTTTTATTCCAATCCACGAGTAATACATTTATTTAATTTTATATAATGTACGTTCTTTATTCTCCGAAATATTTTATCATTTGATGATATCCTGTTTCAAAATATTAACAGCTTCCATTCTACACAGTGTTCTATTATCAGTTTGAATATTTACTGTAGCTAATGAGTGCATAGTGTAGTAGGGTGTGGGCTTGGAGTAAATACTTGTTTGTGCAGGAGATGAAAAATGCTTAAGAAGTACGGTGTTAGAAAGAAATCATGTCTACTAGAAATTGATACCTGAGGAAAGAGATCTAAGCCCAGTGCCTTTAATGCATGTGGAGGTATCTTTTTATTCTTTGGATTAAATATAACTGGTTTACAATCCCAACTCATTTTGCTTTAGATTGGAAGTTTTGAATATTTTGTACAATAAGGAGTTTACTGTAAGGAAATGTATATTTTTTCTGTCAAAAAATGAGTGTTATATTTTACAAAGGCATAG
Organism: Ladona fulva; assembly: GCA_000376725.2. Taxonomy (NCBI): domain Eukaryota; kingdom Metazoa; phylum Arthropoda; class Insecta; order Odonata; family Libellulidae; genus Ladona; species Ladona fulva. The sequence continues at coordinate 1,408,992 of KZ308133.1, read as the reverse complement.
TAAAGCACCTATCTGGTAAGGTGAAATACTTCAAATAGTCAAACATCAACTAATCAAATTCCATTGATTTTATAATGCTGCTCTCTAGCCAAGCACAATGCATACCTTTAGAATGCTATTGAATTTACTATGGCCTGTGATAGTTATTTTCTCAGTTACGTTTCTTTGAGTATTTAACTTAATTCATTAATGACTCTCATATTATTTTAGGGAATCATTGCTGCAGTATTCATCAAAGCAAACCTTTGGTGGTGCAGATATCGAAAGGTATCTAAACTTGGTCAGTATCCTGTGACAGAAGTTATTGGAGTCGCTGTTGTTACTGCTGTATTGGCATTTCCAAATCCATACACAAGGATGAGTACATCACAGCTCATTTATCTCCTCTTCAGTCAGTGTGGTCTGTCCAATGGAGATGATCTATGGTTAGTATAATTATATCAAAGGCTTAAATTCATCTTGTCTAATCTGCTGTATGGCAGTTACTCTATTACATAATATAATCTGTATTCCCTTCCTCCTATAGTTTGTAAATATCAACAATTTTGTTATTTTTCTTTGTATAATTCCTGAAATGAGTTATTTGAGCCTATTATAAGAATACAGGTTGGGTTATCATCTCGCAATGGCAAAATGGTCATATTACTCAGGTTAGATAGCATAGAAATATTTAGTTATATTACAAGGATTTGCCAATTTTTATTCACCCCAGATTTTTCCGTTATTTTCTTTATTTTTTACTTGAGTTTATTAAGTAGATTTACCTTTTGCTTTCTTGATTTCTAATTATGGTACTGTACTATACTATCTCACATTATAGAGGGTTATTCAAAAAGAATATACTTATTTTGAAGTGATTTTTGGAACATTTGAAAGAGGAGGTCTTAAAGTTACATTCATGCCTTGGTAAAGCAACCACCCGTTGGAACCTGAGGATTTGAGCATTTTAAATGAAAACTTGATTAGTTGGATAGGAGCCTAAGACCTCGCTCTTGGTTTATGTGGCCCCCACCATCTCCAGAAATTTTTTTTCTCTTTTTAGGTTTGTCAAAGATGAAACTTTGCTCCAACAGCACATATTATACTCTAAAAAATTGAATTGATGCATCAGTCAACTTCATGGACTATGACACTATGCAATCTGTTTGGCACAAGTTCTCTTAATGCCTTGATGTTGTGCTGGGAGTTGTGGCCATGTTGAACAATTATAAGGCAGGGATCCTGAAATTGAATCAATTATTTAAAATCTGATTTTGTTATTACATATTTTGAATTTGAATTTTAAGATAACCCTGTACAGTAGTTCTAGCTATGATAATTAATAACAATAAATATAAATAATAATAATAAACAGCAATACTGCTAAGGATAAAGTAAGATATCATTTAAAGTGAGATATCATTTAAATCAAATTATATATCTTAGTAAATCAATAAAATTGAATTGGATTAACTGTTAAATTGAGTAGTTCTTATCAATATATTTGAGGTAAATTATTTCTAACTGATATATCATTTATTAATCAATGTAATTGCTTCACTTGCAGTGATTACAATCGTAACTTCACAGACGTCAAATCTGCCATTGAAATAGCGGCAGCTGGTCCAGGAGTGTATAGAGCCATTTGGTTACTGGTTCTTGCACTCATCTTTAAGCTGGTTGGGACCATTTTTACTTTTGGTATCAAAGTTCCTTGTGGTCTTTTTATCCCAAGTTTATGCCTTGGAGCCATTGTAGGACGGATTGTTGGAATTGGAATGGAGCAACTAGCATAGTAAGTGTTCTGTATTTTCCCATTGTGTTTGAATGTATGTTCTTTAAGGAGAAGCTGAAACAGTCATCCCTTGCACTCCCTTTCTTGTAAGACATAGTATTGAGTCTCTATGTGAAAGTTAATTCTCATTTATTTCTTGATCTCAGACTGCACTTAGTTTTGTATTTTGATTTCTCATCTCAAAGTTGCAGAGTTAATACTTTTACTGTTTCAAATTTATCAGATCTACTTTTTTTAGGAAGAGCTATGAAGTCTTACCATTCTAAGTAATTTGAACTTAATTTTATTTAAAAGAACGGTGTATACTCTTCCCACTCCTTAAAATTGGCAATTTCAATATCTTTAAACTTTAATCACAAGTAACTTATCTGCATGAATCTAAGACTGTTTTTTTTCATTCTGAACTTCTGAAGAAAAGAGGATTCGTATTACAATTAGAAGCAAAAATGGTCAATTTTCCCCCTTATAGAGTCTCAAGAAAGAGTATTGGAATTGGGTTTGTCTTAGATTTTTGCAAGTACTGTTTTTATATTATTCAGTCACTTTCCATATTTTGTAGATTAACTTTCCCCCATTTTTGTGCAGTCATTGATAGAACTTGAAAACAACTAAGGGTAAATAATTGACATACTTAACAGCATGTCATGACAGTGCTTTTGAGAATTGGTTGTGGTATCTTTGAAGTAAGAGCTTTTCTTCATTGCGTTTATAGTTTGACGAGGGAAGCATCTTGTGAATTTCAAATAGAATTCCTCTTGATATCAAATTTGTAAACCCAGTATATTTTAAGTTGGATATTTCTTTAGTAATGAGGGGCACCCACATCTTTTGGTGACATATTTCATAGTTTTGATTAGTTTGATGAGCTTCCTTGAATATGAGGATTAACTTTTGCACATTTCATCTCTCTAACAGCAACTATCCACATATATGGTTGTTCAGTGGTGAGTGTTCTACCGGTGATGACTGCATTACGCCTGGACTTTATGCTATGGTTGGAGCAGCTGCTGTCCTTGGTGGTGTTACTAGGATGACTGGTGTGTTTCAGTTGCTTTCTTTTCTTCATAACTTTGCCTCTCAAGAGTTTCTGGTAATTAAAGCCTACTGCAAGTTTGTTGACAGCTCATGCTTGAATTGTTGTCATATCCATGTATGGTTTTTACCCATTTTTTCTATCCATATGATTAGTTAACTCCATATTAAATAATTTTGTAAACTTCATTATTTGGAATGAGCCTATGTGTAGGTTAGAGTATTAATGTATTGAGTCACTGGTGGAATGAATTTACTTTAAGGCTCCTGGTTAGCCAAGTGGGCAATGCGTTCGACTTTGGTGAAAGCATTCCTGGTGGGGACCTACATGTGAAATGACCTAAGCTGTCAAAGCACTTTTAACAATAGTACTCTTACTACTACGAATTCACTTCAATCCTTCCTTGAGGTCTTAATTAAAGAAACATACATGGCAACATAATGACAAATTTCTGGGAAATTTTATAAAAATATTATTTATTATGAATTTGATTATAGGGACAATAGTCAGCTGGTTACAACAACATTGCATAGCTATTCATAAACAAGGACTATTTAGAGGTTAAGGGATAATGAAGAATTTAAGAAACAAGCATTGGCTTTTGATGGTATTCCTTAATCCTTTTTATGGGCATTTTATGCATTATTAGTAAAAGATGGATTATGGTAGGCCAGAAAAGGAACCTTGCATTAGAAAGAGCATGCTCATTATTATCAGGGCTATAATTTACATGGTATTATCTAAACCAAAGTGCATATTTTTATTTTGCTATTAAGTTACTGTTATTGTTTTGTACATTTTCTAGAGTAGTTTCTCTTTTTAAATTTCAGTATCACTGGTTGTTATAATGTTTGAATTGACTGGAGGTGTCCGCTACATAGTTCCTCTAATGGCAGCAGCAATGGCATCAAAATGGGTTGGAGATGCACTTGGGCGTCAGGGTATCTATGATGCTCACATAAATCTCAATGGATATCCATTTTTGGATTCTAAAGAAGAATTTGCTCACACATCATTGGCAGCTGATGTGATGCAACCAAAGTAAGAAACAATATATTGCATTTTCCCAGAATTGCAGTTTTGCTGTCCAGAATTCCTTTTCCTTTTGTCACATTCCTTGTGTATCATACACCTTATACTTCCTTATGCATGCAAAAATGTATGAATGAAGTGTACCCAATAGTTATTTCTTCTGTTGGTTAAAGAGGTTTAGCTTATCTTTGGATCATTTTAACTTCTTTGTCTCGGATAAGAATGGCCTATTTTGAACTGGCTCCTTTCTTACACCTCTTTGTTGAGGAACTCCAGACCCAAAGTTGACACATGTACGTGATACCTTAAAGCAGACCATGCAAAACTTTTAATTTCCACCTTTTTGGGTCAGACAATATAAACCAACTTAACCTAAAACCAAAGCAATGTGTGACACAACTCCCATTTGTTACAACCTTAGACAGTAACCTCATGACATTCTCTGACTCAACAACTTTAATGTACTGTCAAGACTCTCCCATTATTGTCTTACTTTTAGGATAGATAACTCATGGATTGTCACACGTTAATGTGTTAATGCAGACTATGAGGAAAGAAGCAACCTAATATGTCACCTGTTATGCATGCTGTTTGGCTCACTCTTACTCCTATATGCCCTTTGTATTTTTATGTAAAGTAATTTAATAACATAACCTACTCACTTTTCCTTTTCAACCTTATGTTATTTATTTTTGCAGGCAAAATGAGCGCTTGAGTGTGATCACTCAGGACTCCATGACAGTATCTGACATTGAGAGTTTGCTGAAGGATACAGAGCACAATGGCTTCCCTGTTGTTGTCTCAAGACAGTCTCAGTATTTGGTAGGATTTGTCTTGAGAAGGGATCTCAACTTGGCCCTGGGTTCGTAACTTTATAAAATCTGAATTTTACTTTCATTAGCCATAAGTTGATGTACTGAATATTCTAGTAATGTTTTATATTCATTCAACTGCTTTCACATTTATAAAATTCAAACATTAACCATCAATCAACCTAGCAATGTATTTGATGATCTAATATACGTCCTAGAATGATAAGAAATTATTAATTTCAAATTAATTTTATACAGCATGATGATTATGTAACATTGTTACCAACTATCATTATTTGTTCATGGAAAAACTTGTCATCATTGTAACAATGCTTTTCATGAACAAATTTTCCCCAGAAAAATATTTTCAGTGTTTTTATTGAGTTATTTTGAAAGTGGACTTCTGATATTTTTTAGTTGTTTGAAGATTAATTCAATTATGTTATATTGTGTCCACCTCAGGGTTGCTAGTTTTCAGTATTGAATGTACAGAATTAAGTATGGAGAAGTTGTCACACAGGTCCAGTGTGGAATTTTCCCATATCTGAAGCTTTATACTTTTATGAGTAACAGTGTATGCTGTTTTTAGCTTTCTAAATTGAAGAAAAAATGTAAACACTAATGAAAAGTTACCTCTGACAACTAATTGAATTACAGCTTCAGAATGGAACTCTTGGAGTTTCTCACTAAGACTTTTGGATCATCAGTAGTAGCTTGTATACATATTCTTCACCTGTAACAACTGCCAAATTCATTGAAAAAAATCAAGCGCATTGACCATTGATATTTTAATACAATGGTTATGTTTGCATAAATTTATAGGACATTCCTTGTGCTGTGGAGGAATTTCCCAGAGGAGTAATGGAACATTCCCATGTTTTATTGGATGTCTGGGAACCTTAGTTCAACCTGTTGCTCTTTGTTTTGTAATGTTTACCTTATATTAATATTTCAAATTATCTAATAACCAAACAATGTGCTTTAATTTTATCTAATTTTTGTCGTATTTATTGGTGCTGTTTGTTTCTTATGTAGCAAATATTAGGCACTCTCAGGAGGGAATAACTGGAGATTCACTGGTTCTATTCACGAGTGGTCCTCCACCCACACCTCCAAGCTCCCAATCAATGGGCCGTCCTCCCCCTCCCCCTCTGCGCCTCAAGAGGATACTGGACATGGCACCAATCACTATGACTGACCAAACTCCAATGGAGACTGTGGTGGACATGTTCAGAAAGTTAGGTCTTCGACAGACGCTGGTTACTCATAATGGGTAAGTATTGTCATCATATTACTAATGGCTACTTGCATCTTATTCCAAAATTAGAAAATTTCTGGAGGTTTTCAGTGAAGAATTTTTTACCTAGTCTTCTAACAACTTGTCATGGTACTGTATTGTGGCTCATACAAGCTTCTGTTGTCACATAATTTCCTGTATCCGATACAAGCAAGTAAGCAGGTATTGAAATGATCTGCCCATACCTGATCTGTGGTGCCTGTAGCACCACATCCTGACTGGTTACATCAGACATATTTTCTGTACTTTCACACTGTAAATATCACCTCTATGCTGATGATCTACAAGTTTACCTGCATTCACCAGTTGCCACTCTTAAGAATGCTATATACCGTATGAACTGTGATCTCGCAGCTTTATCTGATTGGAGCCTTAAAAACCAACCACTTATCAATACATCTAAAAGTCATTCCATTATAATAATGTCCTCTAAACTTCTTTCCTCTATTAGTCACGATCACCTATCCCCTGTCAGAATAGGTGATGAGAATATCCCATTCAGTAAATCTGTCACCAGGCCTAGTGATCAAGGATATGCTTACATGGGATGATCACGTTACAAATATATGCAGTAATGTCAACAGATCTCTCTACTCTCTCATGTGCCTTAAAAATATTCTTCCCCAATCCCTCAAGAAGTATCTTGTCCAATCCCTTCTTCTACCACTTTTCGATTATGCTGACCCTGTTTATCAAGATCTCACAGACGAACTCTCTAACATACTTCAAAAAGTCCAAAATTCTTGTATTCGATTTATTTGTAATCTACAAAAGTTTGATCACGTCTCAACCTATTACAGACAGCTGTTCCTGCTTAAGCTGCACAACCTTAGAAAGCTTCATCTTCTCTCACTTTTCTATTCTATATGTAATAATAATCAACCTCAATATTTATCATCATCTTTACATTGTATGGCCACTGTCCATGACTGTATCACAAGGGGTAACAATCTACTGCAAATACCAATCCATAGAACCGAAATATATAATAAATCATTTCATGTCACTGCCTGCAGACAGTGGAATTCACTCCCCCTCATAGTTCAGAATTCTCCTTCCTTACCCTCTTTTAAAAAGCGTTATTCTAAACAACTCTTCCAGGAACAACGTTGTATTGACACTGTACTCTCATCTATGCACTCTTATTCATATTCTCCTTATCACTTTCTTCTCTCATCTTTTTATGTATCATTTCTTTTCCCTTTAAATTTTGTTGTGTCTTTCTTGTTAGCCTTCTTGTACGTAATAGCATATCTTATACTAACTTCATGTTCAATATTCATACGCTGTGACAACCTTCTTTGCAATTTTAAGGTAAATTTCATTGCTATATCTCTACTTCTCTGATTTCTTTATCTATTGTTATTTTTTCTAATCTCTTTGTTTTAAACTATCTTTCTTTCTTTTTTGTGATGGAATTTTTTCTATGATCAAAGAATTGTTTTAATGCATGTATATATTACTGTTCTCTTTGTTTAATCTATTATTTATAGCTTACTATTGTTCTCCCTCTCTCTATGTAAATATATTTCCCATTTTATTTTTGTAATAGTCTGTAACAAAGGTTAAATGGAAAATGAGACTTATTAGTCCCAATTTTGCCCAATAAAGACGTGTATGTCTGTTACGTGATAGAGTAATTGTAAGATTACTCTATGGTTGCATGTAGTCACTATCCTGTATTTTTCTTGATTACATATTTCTTTCATTTTCCACATGAAATTGTTTACTATATCAGAGATAATGTCCTCTGCTGTCAATTTTTCATTCTATTTCAATGAATCGTTATAAAATTTGGAAATTTCACACGTGAGGTGCTGTGTTTTGCCTTCTTTGCTTTTTTGAATTTTCTATTGCTTCCAGCAAGGCAGTGTGCTGTTTGTTGTTCAAAAAGAGATGAAAAGGCAAGAGAATCCATAAATAAACCTTAAAGATTATATTGTACAGAGTGCAATGTAGGCTTGTGTGCTGCACGTATCTTCAGAAACTTTCACATTTCAAAGAATTGATGGATTTTTTGATTTAACCTTTGTTTAAATGAATACAAAATAATATGTTTTACTACTATGCCTGTTTAAGGATATATTCGTTTTGATTAATATATTGTGAGGAACAGATTATTCCAGATATAACACTAAATTTGAGAGAAATGTTAGTTAAATTGTTTAACTAAATATAAATGCTGAAAATACTTATTTCAGTCAAAATTATTTTGTTACTTATTGTCAAAAATAGATGTTTGATCAAATTGTAAAATAAAAAAACGTGACAATTTTTAGTTGTAATTTTCAAAAAACCCGACTGTTAATGAGTTGAAGTAGCTTATAGTATTTGTTAAGCATAATTTTGCAATGCACATAATCTTTATATTGTGAATTATTTTATCATTTAAGCAGTTTCTAATGAAAATATGAAAATTTTATTCCTAGCATGGTATTCTTTTCCATTTCAATTTGAATTTAGGCAGGTACATAAAGATTTGTTGCCTTAATGTGACACAAATTGTGCATTAATATTCGTATTTTTTCCTAATGCAATAGAATCTCTAGTCGTCCAGTTCATTTTCCTGCAAATCTCCAGTTTTTGTCATTCCTTCACTAATGAATTACTCTTTGAAGCACTTGGAACATGCATTTGTCAAGGATTGTTATAGGGCATTCTGTGGGTCATCTGCTTCCTACCCAGTGTTAGAGAATAAAATTCACCATTAGGATCACACAATTTCTAGCATATATCACCCTAATAAATAAAGTATCATTAATTTACAGAAGCAACAGTAATAATGTCAGATTCTTAAATATACATCTGGAACTCAAATTGACAATACAAACTTCACTCGTACATATATAAATCTAAAAACTGATCCCTTTCTTTCCCTGCAGTCGTCTTCTTGGGGTCATCACAAAGAAGGACGTGCTACGCCATATTAAGCAGATGGACAATGAAGATCCAAATTCTGTGCTCTTTAATTAAACTGCCTTTGACAATTATTATTGATTCACCAATTCACCTTTACTCCTGGTGCAAAGTAGGATTCTCTGGGAATCTGCAATCCAGGAGTGGAGGCAAAAGCTGTACATGTGAATGTGTGTGCCAGAAGGAAGGCAAGTGGAATTGTATCATCTGGTGTTTTGTCTTCTGAAGATCAGCTAGTCATTACCCTATTGGTATGGAATCATGTGCTGATGTAAAACTTTTGGGAGATATACCTGCAAAAATGCTCATTAGGAGAATGGACATACATGTCAATCTTCCATTAAGTCTTTTCCGGTAAACATCCTATCACATAGGAAAATAAACCAATGAGGGAAATGGGGAATAACAGGATATTTTTATCTTTTACTGTAATTCTTTTCTTTAAGTATTTCTTCAGTGTCACCTCTTAATAACTTGTTTTAATGTACAGTATTCTATCTTTGCTTTAAATGCTATTTTTTAATTTTCATCCATTTTATCTGGTTTTAGTGATGTGTCATTTTCTACCTTTATGTATTCATTATAGATTATAGTCTATGTATATTGGATTAATTACATTTTATTTGGTACTATGAAAGGCAAAAATATGAGTAATTAATATCATCCAAAGGAATGTTTTTAAATGGTAAAGTCATTACAGTCAGAAATTGAAAAACTGTGATCTTTTACAAAAGTGCAGAAAATTTACTTGTTATTCTGAAAACTGTGTGCAATGCTAAGATATATCATGAAACTTTAAATATCAGCTTTTCATTGTTAAGCTCAGGTTACATTTAGTTCATACTAATAGCATTATGAAGTAAAGGTTTGTCAGTCGTATCATAGTCTTTGCTGTCCCTTTTGAATTAAGTGGAAATTCATCGTTAAATTGACTTCAGAAATAGTATCATTGGGTTGAGATATGCTCTGTGTGTATTTTTAATGGCCATAAAAAGGTTCATCAACTTGATTACATCATCCACACACATTTCTTACTTGTAGGTGCTAGCTGCTTTAGGAATACATCGAGGATTCTTGATTTAGTATAAAAGCAACCAAGAGATTGTTTGATATTATATGTTCTGTTTGTGTATTTGTATTGTAAAGCTTTCTATTACTTACATGTACTTCATAATATCAAAACTACATGTTTTGCTGTTAGATAACCAGTAAAAATTTTGTATATTATGTATAAAAATTAATTTTAACTCAGCTACTGTTGATACTGTAAATGTTAATCATAATCATATACTTTGGGAAGGCAAGAAAGTATGATTTTATTTCTCAAATCATTGTTATCTTAAAGCTTTAGATTGTATTTCTATTTAGATCATGTATTTATAAATATGATGATTTTAAGATCAATGGTTCTTTGTTAGCTCTTGTTTAATTATTGTTATCTCCAAAAGTATTACTCAATCCCTCTCTTGTTTTGGATGGTTTAAGCCAAGCTTTAGAATACTTTCTTGTCCTGTCTAAAATCTCATTTTGTAAACAGTATTTTAGATCGATTTAAAATTGGCCTCTCAATTTGTGCTTGCATTTTTTTTAAATATTATATGTACATTTTCAATGTCTGCAACAGCATGACCTTTGTTATTCTTGTAATATATTAAAATATTTATGGAGATTCATTTAATTTTTTAACTTTATTCAGTGAAGAATGAATGTTTTTTAGAGGAGATCTGGGTTCCCCCACATTATTGGCTTGGGGGTACATAAGAAAGTTATCAGCCTTAGACTTTGCAAGAGAATTGAGCCACATCTAACATGCTGGACAGAAATATTTTTTCTGAGGTATATGATTTTGCTTGAAATAAAATAAATATACCCACAAATTCTTATTGATAAATATTTGGTGCTAAAGAGCTCATTGTTCAACTTCCAATCGAAAATTATTGCTCACTATACTTGAACATCATGGACATTTTGCTAAAGTGTTAAATAATTATTCAACTTATTGAAATTGCTGCTTTTTAAACAATATTATTTTCACTCTTAAGTATAAATCAATTTTTTAAAAAGAATTCAAAGAAGGGCATTTTATCAGCCTGCTTGCAGCCTTAAGGTGAACTTTTTTACAATGAAATTGTATGAAATGTCAAGTTTTGTCAATTTACTTGTAGTACCTGAAGAATCTGGGTACCCTATTAAGAATGAAGGAATAACTCTAGAGTTGTGATTCATACGCATTTGGGTGTAAGTGAATCTTTTATTAAACTAGAGCCAGATAGGGAACTAATTTCAATAGTCCCTCCTATGATAAAATATCTGCCAAGTGTTTCATCTTTTTGCTGCTTGAGGTACCAGAAGTGAGAAAACTATGAAGTCCCTCGTTTCAGTATACATAATGATATGTAAATGTCTGATTTAATATGAGTTTGTAAACAAGATACGTGTTGTTTACAAATATACATTAAAAATTAAATCAACATTTTTTGTCCAATAAATGCTCTCTGTCCCTGTGCAACGTGCTGCCACCACATGGCCTTGTATAGAACTAATTTTAAAATAAGAAATCGTAGGAACAGAAATGAGGTTTGATCCAAATATTGGATGATAGACACGGATAAAAAATTCTCAATTTATATCTCCCCCTTGCGAAGAGATATATCACTATTCGATTACAGTTTACATTATACGTCACTTATGTCGCATGATTGGACATCGAAGATAATTTAAATATCTTTCAAGATTTCTACTTCCTTTAGCTGAAAAGCATACAACTACGTTTTGTTCACAATTTGATATTGTTTATTTGACGACAGAAAAACAATTTGAGAACTTGAGAATTAAATTTTATTTTTAATTGGGACTATGCAACGTTTTTCACTTGTAACACTGAAAATGTATATATAGAAATATTAAGAAAGAATTCCATTCACTGAGCAAGAAGAGTAACCTGACAGTGATAAATTGATTTGAAAATTTTATTTTAAACATTTCCGTGAAAGTTTCGTTTTTCCTATGTAGCATCCCCGACAATTGTCTACATAGCTTCATTAATGTTAGAGATGTGCACGCCAATGACAAGAATGATTATGGGATATTAACTGATGGGAGGGATTGACATCTTTCTTTTGTCGATATATTTATATTTCCATATTGTTCTGGTTAGTAATGAGAAATGGTTGGCCTAATAATAGCAATAAATGTGATGAGTGCCAACTTCAACGGTCTATGAATTGCTTAAAACCTTTTAAAGCTGGCAAACGATTGGATATACTCCGAATATTGATTATCACAGCAAACATGAATGATTAGTTCTACAGGAAGCAATCTAATATAGTAACTTAAGATTCAGGAGTAAATGAGAACTTTCGAATAGTAAAATTTCCCTCTGACCTAATTTTAAACATCAATCTAACTAGTTACATCAATCAGGAGCTTGCGGAGGTGAATTCGATTTAGTATCGGCTTAACATTGGTAACTATTACGGATTTTTCAAATTTGGATATTGTTACTGAATCTGATATTTTCAAAAATATATATTCTGAAGAACTTTTGATAAAAATATTGAACTGATTCAGAAGGTCGTGGTAAATTATTTGTGTATCATTAATGGTAGAAAAATAATTTTCCTTCAAAAAATTTGCCCTTTTCCGTGATAAAGAAGTAAAGATGTTTTCTCGGGATGTTAGATAAACAAAGAGATAAATGCTCAAAATATAGTTTCGAAGATATTTTGCAAAGCGTAATATCAGACGCAATTTCCAAATTAAAAGGTTGCGGTTTTCAAATCATTCTCCTGTACGTTTTAAAAAAGGAGCCAAAACGACCTTAAAAATAAATTATACCAGTACGGTTGGCACTTCCTCTCATGTCGGGGAGCGATGTTTTGTGGGATGGAGTAAATTTTGGGTCTGGCCGGACTCCCTAGTTTATATTACTGATTGCTTACGTAGTGTTGCGATTTAATGTTTCCAATTTTGAGTAGTTTTATGTGAACATTCGAAGTCTTTGGTGTGTGTTCCATTGTTGAGTGTGATTTGAATGAAGCAGCTGAATTTACTGAGGATTCTTAGAAATTATAATTTGAATTATCATCGTGTTTGTTGTTAGCAGGATATCCATACGGTTTCCCGGTAGGTGTGTTTATTTTTGTTAGATAAACGAAGTTTGATTTCAGTTCGTATTTCTAAAATTTTTGTAGCTTATATTAAAGACGATTTATATTCATTCAGAGAATGAAAGTTATTTGTTGAACCCATTCATGAAATGCAATTCTTCGGCTTTATTTCGCTCATAATTTATATTATTATATATTACAGAATGACCCCGGCCTAGTTGTTTGATATTTTTGCAGCTGTTGTTAGAACATCGTAAGTATTTTTATATTTCATTGTGAAATATACCCTCTTCTTTACAACTTCAAGCAGGGAGGAAATTCGTGAATACTCGAGAAAATCTTAGGCAATGGTACAATTTGGTGATTTTGATCACGAAAATCTCATTAAGATTTCTTAGCATCTCTCTAAATACTACCCGTTACCTAAGTAGCCATATTAGAACCTAGCGGAAAGAAAATGTTTGCTGTTATGGATATTTTATAGAAGGATGCATGTAATGCATCGGTAATGCAAAATAATTGATTTAAAAAGCAGAATATTCATTCTGTTGTGGTAGCATATATGATCTCTGATAATATATTTCTTTATCATTACTGAATGTGCAACTATGATATGAGGCACGGTGATGTAAAAATAGAAGTTTCTTCAACTATACCCTCATATTTTGAAGTTGACTGTAAGTATTAGTATTGGCAATAATTAATGGCAGTGCTTTAATGTGTTTTGTGGTGCTCTTCGAAAGCTTTTCAAGGAAACTGTCCAGATTTTACTATATCAATTCCAAACATTCCAAATTTATTGTTGATGGTGGATAATATTTAGTTATGGTACGTAGGATATTTGATAGGATTTTTTGACCTCAGTGAAATGGCAAATACTGGTAAATTTCATGCTCTGTTGCCATTTTTGAGAACTAGCAACTAAATGCAATTCATGTTGATGAAAACAACTATATTTCAATATTATGGAAACTGCTCTTATACACAATTGAATATTTTGCGTTTGAGTTGCTCATTCTTAGTTAACATTTCTAATTGAATTATTATTTTGTTGATTGCCATGAAATTTTAGTTGTTTCGGTAGTGTTCAGAAAGGCATTTTAATAAACAGTCCAAGGTTGGTTAAGTACTTATACAACTCAATGCAAGCTTGCCTAGATTATTGATAACCTAGTTTAACCTGTGTGGCATTAGCTTTTTGATTTCCCTTAATACAGTAAGCTTTAATCCTTGTATAGGACATTACTTCTATTCATCTTTCTAGTTTGATACAAATTAAATAGAAATAATAGTGGGAATGAAACTTAATTTGAATAAGGGTCTGTCAGACTTGCCAATGTATTTCAAGTGAGTTATGATAGGAGGTAATCAGAGTTGGAGAAACAGGCAAGTGAAATAGGAAAGTAAGACCAAGGAATTGCATTAGTGAAACAGACATGAGTTGAATGAGTATGGAAACATGCATGTGTGTGAAATCTTGCAAAGTCATGCTTGGTCTTAATAATTTTAATTATGTGCCTATTCCTAAATTTATTTAACATATCTAAGTTTTAATATTTAATTATAATACTTTAAATTAAAGTCAATAAGTTCATGACTCACAGTGTTATCTTTTGAACTCCTAAGGGCATATTTGGTTATTTAAATTCCTGATTTACAGCTTCAATCCTTAGGATGTGATCATCATGAAATTTTTCTTTCTCTTGTTCAGGTTTCAGCCTCTTTACATTTTCTTTTAGATCCTTGAATATTATTAACCATTCTTTCTTTTAATCCATGTAATTCTTTTTCATAGAAATCCATTTTCCATCATCAAGGTGTGATTATTAAAAATTTATCCAAGTTTTTGTTTACATTCTTCTCAGTATGTTTTAATTCAATATTTGAAGATGTACATTTGTCCTCCATTTATTTTAAGTAACGTATATTTATAAATATTCATCTTCATGCACAGATATATACTTATAATATTGAAATACTGAAGCAGATTAAATTTGATTACTATTTCTATGATGATATTCCTTTAAATTGAGAGGTATCGTTGCTATGAAGGTTGATCCTTATTTCTTTTACTGAACCACAAATTTTCTAAAAGAAATCTAGGTTTGACACTTGAGGTTATCTAGATTATGTAATGATATTATGATAATTTTTCCGGTATGCCAAAATACATGGTTATTCAATCCCGAAGGTTTAAATACAGTGTGGAACCATTTATCTGGTGACCCTAGGGTTATCGGATACTTCCAGGATTAGGCAATTAAACTTAAAATGTACAAAAAAAGAGATTAAAAAGAAGAAAATGAAAGCAAGTCAGACATCTGGTTATGAACCCAGATCCTCCTCATTACAGGCTTATGCAATTGAGAGTTTGCAGAGCAGTCTCTCTCATTTTTCAGGAAGCTTTATTTATTTTTATTTTCTCTTCCATTCCTTTATGATCCTAAGGTCTCTTCAGACTCAAGTTTCCTCATGCTAAGTCATTCCGAAATTGATTCTTAGTGATTCTGTTTCTTGATGGCTCTTCTCCCTTTTACCTGTTCATTAGTAACCCATGGGTCTGAATTGTTCATTGGCTTATGTGTAGCTATGTGAATTTCTTTTTAGCATCAATATTTTATATTTAAATGTTGGCTTCCAATAATTCTTATTTGTGGCAATGTAATTCTGTCAACCTACATTTATATTGCTCTTCAAACAAATAAGCAACATTTTATAAGCTGATTGTTTCTTCAGGTTTATTTGTTTGGAAGTGTAGAAAAATGCCAATGATGCTAGCTGGAATGGTACAGGTTTGAAAGGAGTTCAACTTATAAAATAACGATTTGACTTCCTCTTAAATATTAAGACTGAAAGTTCATTACACTATGTCACCAGATGTAAAAGTGTTAAACATTTTTGAATATTATGTTATGGGATACCATAAGGCCTTGTTCTTCATAGGAATTGACAATCTTAACCTTCAAAGCAAAGAAAATTGGAGCACAGCTGTAAATGAATTAGAGGTTTAAAAATGCTCCTTAAGCCGTATTTCAGTACTTGTAACTTCCCATTTGTTTCAAATGCTACTTCCATCTGCCTGTTTGTGGCCCAAGGAGTAATTTAAAACTTTAAAAAATCTAAAATGGGTAAAGATGACTTTGCGTAAGATGGTGCGCACCCAGGAAAAATCCCAAGGAAGAATGGACTTGAGAAAAGTCTGACGGGACCGGGAATCGAACCCGGGTATCCCAATTGCCGGTCGGGTGCTCTGTCCGTTGAGCAGTCAACTCTGTCAACGGACAGAGCACCCGACCGGCAATTGGGAGACCCGGGTTCGATTCCCGGTCCTGTCAGACTTTTTTCATGTCCATTCTTCCTTGGGATTTTTAAAACTTTAACTTAGTAGCTGAATGTTGTTTCCTTTTTATTAACTTTGGGTAAGCTGGGCCTGCTTGTAGAATGAAAACATGAGACAGCTTATATGCATGATACTAGGTAACCTCTGACCTGGTACACATAGTGAAATTGCAGATGTAAATATCAAGGGAAAGTCATACCAAAGCTATCATTGTCATCTAATTAAATACATATCCAAATTACCTCTGTATACTATTTTTATTGTTTGACTGAAGAATACAAGCCATTTCATCCTGGCAGAACATTTCTCCAAGCCATTCGGGAGACTTTGTGGGCAAGGACGTGTTGTTCAACCAGAAATGTAATAGAGTTCGTAAACAGTGCTTTCTTTATCAATGATTTCTGGGTATTTTTCCATCAGTCATCTGTTTCAGCAGGTTTGGTAACCTTGAGCTGTTTTCTTTTCTCTTTTTAACGCGTCTACTATTTTCCCCAGTTTGAAATAGGGTTTCACCTCTTTGATTTATCCTTCATGTTCATTCTTATCCTCTTTAATCCTTTATTTGGGTTTTCCAACTCTTTCACATCAGATTTATTAATAAGCTCACAGATGTTGATAATTATTCTGAAAATCTCTCTTCATGAAAATGTTTTTTCCTCTACTATTAATTAACTGCTTAGAATTTTTATAGATCGTGTCTTATATAGTTATCTTTTAAAGAAATTGGGCTGAAAATGAACACCCTTCAATACGTATGAGGGTTTTTTCAACTAACTTTATGAGTGTTGTAAATTGTAATTCTTCTTGAAAACTTATTTATAAATTACTAATTACCTGTTAACTGTTGCTGTGTTTAAATTACACATTCAGAAGGAGTTTTTTATTTAAAAATAAAAATTTTTGTTTAAAAATAAAAAACAAAAGTGTCATGTTCCATGACACTTTTGTTTTTTACTACCAAGAGTTGTTAATTTGAGGGTTGGCTTACCACAGCCGTACTATTCATCTCATCCCTTCCCAGCATCTTCATATTCTTGAACTTGAACACTTTTATCTCTCACTTCTCATAATTCACCCTTGGTCTTTCTCTATTATCATTTCCTTCAACTGTTCTTTCTAATTTTTTTAGGTCTATTTAGGTTTAGGGACTATCCTACTATAGTTTTTGTGTAAATTTTCTCGTAATTTTAAAAGTGTGAAGGATAATTTTATTTTCATCTTTTTTTTATCATCAAGGGAGAATCGTTTTGTTCTAATTTTAAAAAATTCAGAGGTTTAGTAAAAAAAATTTCCCTCAACTACTTACACTGAATCCTCAGAGGAAACAGCTTGTTTTTACCTCAAGTATATAGACTGAAAATAAAAAAATTCAAATTAAAATTTTGATACCTTGAAGCAATATGTATAATTGTATGTATGTACCCTGCAAAATGTATAATTCTCTTTTATAAAGCCCTGGTAGCATTACTAATTTGTTACATGAATTTTGAATATCCTTCCATTATCTTATTTCAACTGCCAATCATTTAGATAATTTATCTATAGGAATGATATCAAAGCTGTACAAAAAGCATGTGTTTGTATAATGAAATGAAAATTAATCAATCTGTGAAGTAGGTTTTTATCTTAAGGTATACCGCTGATTGTAGAACCCACTCATTGACTGACTTTATACGAAGACATAAGACCTGTATTATGATGACTATAGTCATAAGTATAAGAACAGTTGTTTTAGCTTTCTAATGTTAAGCATCTTTCTAAGTTTTTAGCTTCTTAATGTTATAATTTTGTTATACATTTGGTGTTTTTGTTAGTAGACATTTTGAGTAAATATATTTACGGAAGTATATATACTTTATGTAAATGATTTATTCCTTTTATGGTAAATTCCAGAGAAACCATTATAATAGCAAGATAGCTTCAGTTTATATTCTCTTGAAGTTTAGAGTTTCAGTTGGATTTATTGCTGTGGACTTAGGGCATTCTAATTTGGAACTTAAATACGTCCATAACTCATACTACGAAAGAAAATCATTGGCAACCCGATGTGGGTAACGGTAGAGTACAAATCTATTTAATTACATCATAATTTTAAATCTATTGTCCTAGGCGTGCATCAGATATTTAAATACCCTATACACCAGTGCTTTTCAGCTGGTGTGCGGCCTTATGGTGAGCAGTAGATATGTAAATTGCTGATGTTCCGCCTGATATCCGAGTTTATTTCAAGTCTGCATAGTTCGTGTGCTAAATTTTACGAGCTAATTTCATCAAGTTTGCTATCATAATACTAAAATAAAATATTCCTGAATGTTTTCTTTTATTTCATTTTGAATTTTAATTAAAAGTAGCAAACGTGTTCTTCAATGTGCCGTGAATTAGAATTGAGTGGAAAAGAGATTTGGAAAGACTGCCATAAAAGTAAATTTTTATTGTTTTTCTTGTCCAAAATTATTTAAATTCAAGCTTGTTATCTCTAATGAAATGTGATAATACTGTAGCTGTGAAAAGCTACAGCATAGCATCTGCTAATTCCAAATGGGAGGAATCAGGTCTTATTAGTAATTAAATAAATGTTTTACTTCGTTAAATGAAATGAAATCGTTGTCGATGTCGACCATAGTAAAACAGTTAATTTCATAGTAGCTAGATGTGTGTATTTGAGCTCTGTATGGATCATCCTCATGAGAGAGTTTGTGGTGAAAGCAGATTTGAGTGGCTGCAGAAATTTAGCAGAAAATATATATTTAATGTAACTAAATGTAATTACTTGAGAGTCATCTAAAATGTCATTAAAATGGGAATTTCAGACCTCAAGGTTTCTAATCTATAATATCATAAAATCTATAATCTCATAAAATCGTATGCTAAATATAGCCAAATTCAAATTAATAGAAAATTTTCATTAGTAAGTATTGCATGATAACAGCTAATTAATTGAACAGTTAATTAATTCACCCGTAGGTCGAATTTAAGAGGTCCTTGTGAATTTTACTGTCTTCGAATCACTCCTTTAGTAAATACAGGGGATTCGCCCACTTTTGCAATGAAGATCAGTCAGTCCTTGGGACCGTTGTGAAATGATTGGTGAAAGCCATTATTTACTCAACAAAAAGAAATGGGTACACGGTGGATTCGAATTTCATCTTTGAAATATCGTATAAGCGGAAATTTAGTTAAATTTGCATTTTAGCACAAGCTGGTAAAATCCGTTTCATCTGTGTAAATCTGTCTATCGCCTTAATGTTCGAATTTCAGAATTTTCAAAGCACTTGCACTACAAATTCACCATTTTGCAAATAAAGTTAGGTTATTTAA
Source organism: Ladona fulva (assembly GCA_000376725.2). Lineage (NCBI taxonomy): Eukaryota > Metazoa > Arthropoda > Insecta > Odonata > Libellulidae > Ladona > Ladona fulva. The sequence continues at coordinate 1,389,361 of KZ308133.1, read as the reverse complement.
ATGCGTACAATATTTACTGCGTACTCCTATATTATTATATTTGCAGTTTTGTAAATATTAGTTTGTTAATAGAAACAATATAACCGTACTGTTAAAACTTTTATCAGTGTTGGAAGTAACTGGAGATTCCAGTGCAGTTTCATAAATACCAGTAGATGCTGCAGCAGTCGTGGATCTAATTATTAAATATGACCTACGAAATATAATTTCCAACTCGACTATAAATAAATATAATTTCGCTAGATCCAACTTGTTTCTTCTTCCAGTGGTTCTTTACTGTTTCAACAACTTCTCTCCCTTTATTTTATCTGTTACTTAAACCCACCTCAACGTATTCGTAACGTAATATGTTTTTACAAAGGAAGGAATAACTTTCTGAAGAACGTTACGTAGATATTACCGTATATTCTCGAATTATCTATCATTTTGCCTTTTTAGATCCTCCAAAATTCGGGTGCGTTTTAGATTCGCGATCTAAAATGTATTATTGTAAAGATAGCAGGAAAAAGTTACGTTAACTAAAACGTTTAAAGCTATTTACTGATGACGGATGCCCAAGTTGTCCCGCCATCCCACCGCCAAAGCTTGTTACATCGCAATCTTGTCTGGACGTTTTAGAACACGTGCTACGGCGAATAACGTCGTCTCACAATCGCCTTTTTTATGCACTATATCTTTTCCAAAACTCTGGTGCGTCTTACTTAGATTCGGGTGCCTCTTAGATTGAAGCATATACAGTATGTATGTAATTCATAGAATAATTGAATTGATGTTATGCTCATAGATTCGAATTTAAACCATTATACCTTTCTTGGAATTATTCTTAGATTAACTCATTTACGTTCCAAGTTACCTATACCCTTTTCCTTGAGCATTATATTTTTGCCGTATTTTTAGCTACTTTTCAGAGTGCATCTTGCAACATTCTTAAAAATTCATTCAACATATGCCCTTCTTTTGTTTTGTTTCTATGATTTACTTATAAGTATCAAATAAAAATATTATATCACTCATGTAATATATTGAATTCCGTAAAAAACTTCAACACTTGCGAGTAATAAATCTTACGAGAATTATCTATTTGGCAGAAGGTCGAAATAAATCTGAAAGAGGGCGAATCTGATTTGCGAAAAAGGGAATTCCGAATGCAGAACTGTATCGATGTATTTGCTCTATCTTTACGTAGTTCCCACGGAAATTTGGCAACGTTCCAAGAAGCAAGGTCGGTTTGTAATATCCTTTATTACGAAATTGCCCGTAACTCATAACTATTTTTAAAGTTGAGAATTCACGGAAATGACTTCACTTCCACTCTCAATATATGACCGAGTCAAATACTTGGCGAAGTCTGCCGATACTCTCTAGAGTAAAAGAAGTCATAGCCGTCAGCATGACTTATGATTCGGTCAACTTATAAATTACATTGTATTGATATCACAGAACGGGATTTAGTCCGTAACGACTAATTATCAAAACTCTTTTAACTTCTCAGTCAACTAATCATATCTAATATTTAATTTCGTAAGCCTCTCAGTCGATTGTATTTCGCAAAATGCAATATGTACTAAATGAGGTAGACGGGTGGTTTTGATTTTATAATCGATTTGTCAAGTTCACAATGTGCACTGAGTCAGTTTTGCAGTGTTGCTATCCAATTTTTGATATTGGGTACTATCCTAATATACCCCCCAGCCTACTTAAACCAATCTACTAGTTTTAATTTTTAGATTTTCTTTGTTGTTTCTCTTTTTTCTTCAGTAAATATGGCAATTTGATTTCTAAACAATGTATGTAATGTAAATCAATTTATTACTCTTTGCAATATTGTTTTAACCATAAATCTTCCTCGTACTGCTTTAACCAATCTTGGACATTGTTTATTGAGTTTTCATTATGGTTTTCGTATATTTAGTGTAACCAGTTTAAAAATAAAAGTAAAGTTGATATAATAATTTCCTTCTTGCTTTTATAATAACAACCTATTATTATCAGATTATTTGCAGAATTTGACACGCATGGCAAATTTCCAAAACAGCGTGAATTTATTTCGTAAACCTTGCATAGACAATGTTGCTACGATCCTGAAAATTCAAGTGGGCTATCTTTTTGGTGGATTATATTATTCATTAAGGTTTCTTTTTCAATATCGACGTAGTAGCCGAACTTATATAACGTCATTGTTGAGTAATTAGTATATAATATGTCTTAGCCTGAGGAAAAATTATAAAAATTTTTCGTTCAAAATTCGTTAAGAGATAAAATAGTAAAGCGAACGTAATCTGATCTCTTCATATTGTACCGTAATTGTTGATGCTTTTTAACTGTAAAATATGTCGCGAAGAAATGGGCTTGATTGTGAAACTCAAGAGTAAACAGAAGGGGGTCCAAAGGTTAGGTTCGACGGTTTTTTTCAGTTCGATCCGGATTTCAGTCGGTTTTAACTGAATCTTTGAGAGAGAAAGTATCAAATTACTTCTCTTATAAGCTGGGTTCAGATGGGAAGACTCAGCAGATTGTGCCCACGATTGGTAGAATTGTTACCCACCATTCATTTGAATTCACTTCGATAATCCATTTACTCTTCATCATATTTCTTACTTTCTGAAGTAAGATTTAGTCAAATAATGAAAATGCCTTCGCTACCTTCGGAAGAACTAAAATTTTCGCGATTTTTTGCGTATTCAACTACGCGCTGCTACTTTCGGTTGCTGGCGAGTTAAATCTTAGAAGCGCTGCGAACAGTCCTCTTATTTCTGTCAAAATAATCCCGGTGTGGAAATAGTCCTGGCCATTTCCACACGTCTAAGTCAGTTGGCTTGAGTTAACGCAGTTTACGGTTAATTACGCTTTAAAGATTTAGTGCTAATGCACGTTCATCTTGGCGAAGAATTTACCTGATTCTCTCTTTTGCTAGTCTGATTCAGTATTTTAAAACATTTAATCCTCAGTGTTATATAAGTTAAAGTGGTTATTAGGACTAATTTATTAGGTATTTCTCTCGATTATTTGTTCGAATTATATAATCTATGAAATAGTTTTATAGAAGTTTAACTTAAACCTCAAGCAGCATCTTAAATTTAGCTGACTATAAATTCTTCCCTTGTGTGAAAGTTCACGTTAGATTTTTTCATCGAAATCTTGTATGCAGCGGTCGTTATATACACGAGGGTATGCGGTACATTTTAACACGTTAGATATTCATTCAGCGTTAGAAATTATGCATACTAGTAGTTTTCATTAATTTCATTAATGAATTACGTCAATATTTAATCTTCATATTTTTCGTTTTAAAACTGAATTTTCTTAGTGAATTTGCACCTCATAAAGTAGATCTTTACGAAATTTCCCTTGAGGGATCAGATTTGCAAAATATTGAATAGGACACAAACATTGAGTTTGTTTCCCAACGGGTTTATTTCGTGTGCTAGAAGTATTATACTTTTCTCTTAAGGTAACTCTGCTTTCTGCTTCTGCCTCGTGAAACATCGTGCTCTCCATTGCTGTCACTGAGAGTAGATATTAAATAGAGAGCGAATCTTGCATTGTATTGTGATAGGTAATAAATTACGGTAGCCTTGGATATAGTCTTGAAAACTTCATTTCATATCCACTTTCATTGATTCAATTATTGTGTGTTATTCTTTTATATTGTAAGACATTTTGTTATTATGTAACAAATTGTTCGCATTAATTGAAAATATTGTGCAGTTAAATGAACAGTCCCTTTTTTAATTATTACCTTAAAAATATAAAAGAACCAAAAAAATTTCCACAGTATATATTATTACTAATAATACTAATATGTACTATTATATATCACTAAGCCTATCTTCATTTATAATTTCGTTCCACGAAGTTTGACATAGTATGATCGATTAAATTCGTAGATTATTTTACAATACTGATGTAGTAGTTTTTTTCCAATTTTGAAAGGAAGGTTATTATGACAGGAACTGTAATTGGACAATACAGCGTTGGCCGCATCGGGAAACTATACCCAAAACAATATCTGAGATGTTAAAAAGTTAGTATATCACTTGAAAATGCCTTGATTTCTCAGATTTTGTTGGGTTGGGTCAGTTCAGTTATATCAGGTCTGTACAACGGTGACGATAGCGGGAAAGTCACCGCGGAATAATTAAAATGCCTTGCAAAGCCTTTGCTTGACATCGATTTGGACACAGTATGTTAATATGATACCACCGTATTTGTTCAATGTGTAACTTCGACGACATTGACCTTAATCCGGAATTCGCTTTTTTGTCTTCCCCTTGGTTCAAAGAAACTTCACTAGAAAATGGCAGCGATATAAAAACCTTACTTTTTCTTTGCCGACATTTCGTGGAACTACTCTCCTGTACAATGTTTAGCGCGGTGGTTACCTTGTGCGACTTGCTTAATGTTCTTGTCTTCACTCCTCTCTGGGAGTATATATTTATAAACCGACTTTTATTTCGCTTAGGGAAGCACTGCTTTGGCAAAGGAGAAGAAAACGTGACCTTTAACTGAGTGTCGTTTACTCGACTAGGCAGCGCTACTTAACTCTCACCGAATTCACCCTCTCACGTATTTTTCTTACTCTTTGTGACATTCAGGTAAATACGAATCTAGTCGCCCGATTACCACCATCGTAAGTGGACGCCTTTCAAACACTCCGGATCGTCGTTGGAAATTTACGTGGAAATGAGAATTATTATTCGAGTATAGGTTCGAGTTAATTCGTTCATTTAATCAAATAAAAGGACGGCGTTGTAGACTCTGCAGCTCTTTATATCTCGACATATCCAGAGCTTTCTAGTCTTTCACATAATCCTCTTCTTCTTCCTTTCTTTCGTCGGGCCTTGCCTTCAATATTACTGGCCGGAAGGGGATTGTGCCTTATGCAGTTCATTTCAATATTTATTTGCTTTTGAATCGCTAAATTTGTTTTCCTTTCTATCCTCCTAACAATTCCTCCATATCCACATTTAAGTTGCTTTATTCTTCATTTACTGCTTTCAGCTTACAGTTTCCGCATCTATATAATGGAATTCTCAAAACTAGTTTGCGAAAGTATGTACATGTATGTATGTAATTATAAATATATTTTTGTTATCCCAAGAATGCCCTTTTTGTGAATGGCATTCGACTTCGGTGATAGCGGTTCCGGGTTCGATTCCCGGTGAGGACTTTCATAAGCTTAGTTGTCGAAGCACTTTTAAGATTACCACTACCTCCCTCTATCACTACACTTTTTGAAAGCGTAGTTTCTTTTACGTTACATGTCTCAGTGTTCGTTTGAATGTCTTCAACACCCGTTATGGCTCGTAGTGACTTAGTTTCCTGTTGTTCTTTTTCTTTAAGGGAATCGAGATGGATTTATTAAGAAATGGTCGTTCTTCTTTTCCTTTAAAAAAGCGATAAAGTATTTCTCACATCGATTTTCCCAGGATTAAAAGGACTATAATATCGTCATTGCCCACTACTTTTTCTTCACTCGTTATGTAGTGGTCTTTTTATTTCACGTAGTCGTTTTAATTGTTCACTTTCTGTTCCGATTTTGGGTACTTTCTCATACAGTCCCTTATAATATCCCTTCCACCTTGACCTTTTAACGCCTGAGAAGAGATATTTATTTCCCTGCAAACTGCCATAGTGCCCATTGTTTTCTTAATTTTATTCCTAGTAAAGTCCCTTGATTCCCCTTACAATAGATCAGCCCTCCCAATTCATTCAACTTCTCTATTTCATACATCTTGCCCTTTCAGTCCAGTTCGTTTTCCCTTTCAGTTTCCAGTCCAAGTTCATGGTTCAATCTACTGGAAATACTTCTTCAATGGTCATTGTTCGCTGTTTTCCGTTTCCTCCTCTTCCAATTTTTGCCCTTGCTCATGGTTCCCTACCTTATTTTATTTATTCGGACTTAGGCCAATTTCTCTTTCAACTGCCTTGTGAAATATTAGACCTTGAAAGATTTCGGTGCTCTTGAAGAATGGCCTCCATAGATTCCTGTAGTGCCCATGGATAAATACCGTACTAGATACTATACGTCACGCCTTTCCTTTCGCGGGCTTAATTGGCTATTAGCGTGCTCACACTCACGGGGTGAGGTGATGACGCTAATAGCATCATAAGTAATTTTCCTCATTTTCTCGCCGATACACACTGTGGCTCCCCGAGTTAGGTTGCAGTTACTTTCAGTGATCAGGAATCTGGATTGCTTGAAATCTATTTTGATTTGCAGCACAACCCACCAGAATTTTCTAAAATATTGCTTGGTTTTTCATTTGAATCAATGTTTTCTTTTTCTTTTATTATTGTCGGATTCAGTTGCCGATTCAGATTTAGAACAAGAGAAGTTACGTGGCTACTGGACCATAAAACTTTTTCTGTGGTATCGTAATGCCCCTATAGAACTGCTTACTAGTTGCGAGACGCTGAATATGAAATTTTTGTTCTTTTTATAGAAATAAAAGTGACGATTTTGTGTTACTAATGCATTTATTCTTAATACAAAGACACTAATTTTTTATCATCGAAGAATCATCCTTTTCTATCATCAAAGCATCATTTTTCGAAGCTGTTATACATCGATAGCGTAATTGGATAAAGCATCCGCCCGGTAAGTGAAGATTCCGGGTTCCAGTACCGATTCTGACAATTTTCATGCCCGTTTGTCTTGGTTCTTTAATTTGACATAATGTATAATTGTAAACTATAGTATTCTAGATAGATCAGCAATGAGTTCACGAGTTGATCTAAACAAGGCTCATAAGGAGTTTTCTGATTTTATCAGTTAAAAGATAATTTTCAGTCAATTTATACGAGTTGCTTTGATATCAACCAGAACCTTCTTGTGTTCATATTGGAATGGTTTTACGTGAACAATTTTACGGGAATATGACGCGAAATTTTTCGAAAAACTTCGATCGTAACTCTCTAGTGGTAATCGAGTATGGGGGGGGGGGTGTCTGTACTCCTTCCGCTTCGGATGTATCCATATATCTCTTGGACAGCACTGTTTACACCGTGATCGTTAGGTGATTTACTACTGTCGCTGCCAACCTACTTGTGTATGCTAACGTCCACTTCCTTCTTTGTTTCACCAGCGCTTGTGACCCATGACCTATACCCCTCTTTCTAGAAATGCCAAGTCGACTGGAACATGGTAACCATGGTATGCTCATGGTAACCTTGGCTATTTAGCTTAAAAATCAAGTAACCATTTTTTTATCGGGACATTCTGTAGGTCTTTTGCCCTTCTTTTCGTGAAATAATGCCGCTCTAAAATAAATTCAGATTTTCATTAAATTACTACTAAACCTCATGAGATCGCGAATAACTTGGAGTGTTGTAAAATTAAAATTCGTATTTTCTTGTTCATCATCTTGTCGTAAGCAGCAGAATTTTTTGTTCTCATTTAGGGTGTCCAGTTTGGTCCTGTCGTCTACTTACACTATAGAATGTTCAGTGTTATTTTATGTACGTTCAAAAGGCCAAAAATTCCCTGTTTATTTCCCTTTCATTCACTTCTTGCTAATCAGCCCATCTCTTTATATCCAACAGATTCTGCCTTTGTCTTTTCTCTTCCTTCAGCTAGTTTCTCTCTTTATATGCAGCCTCTTATCTTGGAGTACTACTAAGTAGGGGACAAAAGAGTGGATTACATAACCTGCTTGCTCTTCTCAATATTCGAACAACCCATTTCTTTGGCCTCCGTTTTATTTCTTTAGTGATAACTATTTCTTCTTTCAATATCTCCGGTTATTTTGTGTTCTTTTTCGTATTTTCTCCATTCTCTGCCACATTAATATCTCAAAGGTCATCTAAGGCAGGTTTATGCACCCAAACAATTTTAATTAGTTCATGATTTTCCGTAAACACCGCTAGCAATCCTCATCTTCAGTATAATACACTACTAATAGTAGATATCTTATTGGTATCCGTAGATCTGTGATTGAAAATCCAAAGAACAGAATTTTTCAAGTAGAATACCAAAAAACAGATCTCTATTTTTAGTATCTCTCAATATACTTATATATTCATGTTCGTCAACGTCCATGGATATAAGATATAGTATAAAATACGTAGTAAGTAGTAAAAGAGCAAACCGTGAAGAGCTTAAGAAACCCGAGGATTTGTTTGCAAATTTGTTGGTGTAAGATATCACAATTATGGTATTGTGGCTTTTTTTATGGAATGTCGAAGTGCGTCATCATACTTCTATCTGTTCTTTTTATACTTGTTGTTGTTGTCTTAAAGGCTTCTACAGAGTATCATGAAATGTTTTCCTTCTCGTTAGAAATTAAATAGTCCGGAATGTGGTATGGATCCCGCGTGATTCCTAATAGAAAGGGAGGCATCTGGACTAACAGGATTCTTACCAGTTTAGGCCGATGATTTCTTTTTGGAAGTAATGCCAAAATATAAATTGTTCTGTCTGTCGGAATAAATTCTATTCTTGTGAGAAAAGCAATAGAGTATGGAAGTATGACGATATGTTGACTTACGTCCTCCAATGATCTTGAAACTTAATTATTTCGTTTTGGAACTCCAAGTGAAACCTCTCAAGCGAGAATTCCATAATATATTTATATTTAGCTAAAACTTTTTTCATCACTGCTACGCCATGATATTCAACGATGACTTTCCTAAATTGTAACGGACGTTTGAATTTTAGTTTTGAAAAATATTATTTTGGAAAAGTTATTTGATGCGAAGGGGATGGAATTTTATAATGATATTTATTGACGAAAAGAATTAACTGTTTTTGAGGAATGAAGGGGAAAGCACGAAAGACGTATTTATTTATGATTACGTAGTAATATAAAGAATTATATATGCATACGTAAATATGAAATCATAGATGAGTGTTTTAAATAGAAGAGGCCATTGAATATTTTTTAAATTACTTTAAAAGTAAATAACCTTTATATTATGTATGTATATGTATGTCTATATGTCACTACTCCGTTATTGATATTAAGGTTAAATACCTCAGTACATTCCTTTTGAACATAGGCATTGAATGTATGCGTTTGTCGCGATTGAAATGCCTTGTTTCTTGTTGTCCGTCTTGGAGATTGCGCAGTCTACTATCTTATTTATAGCAATCGATAAGTGTACACTCGTTACTATAACGTCCCTGAGTACTATAACGTACGTACGTCAAAATTTTCGCATTGAGAGAAAAGCGAACTACGATTGGAGAGAGATGGTTGATGGTTTTTTGATTGATTGATGTGTTAGTGCATATTAAAGTAACTTATAAGTCCTCAGGCTGTTAAATGCATATTATCAAGTTACCATAGTACCTTATGTATAATACCCTTCTTGTTTCGTAAAATTTGAGGTCCAAAACCAGGGTACCTTAATACAATGGTGGAATTTTTACTTGGATTTCCTGCTTTTTGTCTGTTATTTCGTGTTTCTCGTCTTCTCGCAAATGTTTTCGCCCTAAAAAATTAATTTTTGTCATGAAATAACACCAAGTTATGGCTAACATAGTCGGTATTGCATTACAATTGTTACATTACACTTGTTTTACCCATAAATATCTCGCAAAAGATTTTCTTAGGGAGCTGAATTCGAGTTAAAAGTTATAGTTTGCATGATTGAATAGAAATCGCGCAGAAGAACGTAAATTCTGTTTTTTTTTCCAACCCAGGTTCTCCAAGTTTCGGATTATAAAATTAAGTTGCATTTTGTAAATATAAGGAAATCCGGTGCATTTCTGAGCTTTCACTTTTGTTTTTTTTAATCGTCGTTAATTTCCTGACGTTATAATGCATATAAATACGAAGAAAGGAAAGCTGTTTGATGTTGGTGGTGAATTCAACCAGCTTGAATTAGTTTGGAAAAAAGATTTTAATTTGATAACGCCGTTTAGGGCATAGAGTGACAAAGTCCAACCGGAAAATAACGAGCGTATAGCTAAGAAAATCTCGCAATATGTTTTGACATGTGGCATCCTCGGTTGATTTGTCCATGAAAATTTGGAACAAGCGTGGATTATTATGATTCTTAAAGTTCTGTGTCATCTGAAAATTTTAATACTCGATTCTATTAATTGGCTTATATTAATTTGGCTCAATTAATATTGGTTTTGGTTAAATATAACATGGAAAAAATATATACATAGAGGTTACACTGTTCCTTTTCGTGTTTAGTGTGATATTTTCTCTGTTATTCGCTTAGCTCTTTAGTACTAACTGTATGCGTGCACATTTTATACAGTATTTCGTTCACTCATTTTTCTTTATCTAGTTCTCATCTGCACTCCATTCACCATAGTCAGTCAAACTTTTCTTAGTCTTTCTCTTCTAATAACACATTCTCGGCATAAAGTGTCTTAGTTATTCTGCAACCCCTGTTTTCCTTTTGCTAAAATCGACGTCAAATTACCCTATCAAACTGAGCACCCAATAACTTTCTTTATTCCCCATTCACTCATTACTCAGTCATTACTAACTCTCTCTCGTGTTTTTGCTGCACATAATCCTCATATATTCCATTTAAACCTCATCAATTTTACTTACAATCTGTAACCTCTTACCCGGCATCTATGACCGGAAGACGTTTACGTTAACGGGTGTATTTAACGCGTGGAACTGCAAAGATGGCTGGGACGAACTACGAGAGAAGTTTTTATACTCAAAATTTTATTGGGCGCAACGATCACAGATTAAAATTAAAGGAACGGGAACAGGAAACCCATGTGGTAAAGTATTCCTTTATCAATAGAGGTATAAGGGAATGGAATGGTTTTTCCTTAACCTTAAGTTCCTGGTGAACTTCTCATTCCAATGTCGAAAAATGCTAATAATTTCAAAACGAAGCTAAATAGGTAATAAAATTTTAAATGTTTGTATTTATTGTAGTCATTTATAAATTCATGTGTATGATTCTGTATGTATTACATATTTTTCTATGTTAATGTATGATTTATTTACATTTTATTTCATCTGTGTTCTGTACAGGTATTGCAATAACTCTGTAATGATGTAATTACGTATTGTTAAGATCTGTACTGTCCACGGGAGGTTTTGGATTGGTTTTCCTCCCGTCTTTGGGCGAACGCCGGACATGTCTCAGTATTTTATTTTTACTTCTCCTTGACCGTCGCCACCTGTCCACCGACCAAATTGCAACGTTTTACCTTTAAATAAATAAATATACAAAATCGTTCTCCATTTCGACATTGTCATCATTAATGTTCAAGCTACAGATATTCGAGTCGCTTTTTCAATTTAATTCACGTACCTCAATAGTCACATCCATGATGTCTATCAACCCTAGCTATTGCACGCCATTTGGCGACCAATCAATACGGCATCGTATAATAAAGATGCGATGATAGAAAGCTGAATTAAACTGATATCGGAAGTTACTACACTCCACTATCCGATGCCGTTATCTCTGTTTATGTGTTTCATCGCGGGCAGGCGAGTTTCGTAAACTTTCTCACGAAGATGTTATGGAACGAGCGGTGTACAGCGCAATAGCAATAAAACGCATTTCATGTCATAGCAATTGAAAGGAATGAATGCGAGTAGAAGTGGCAACAGCGGAGCTATCCGAACGTAGCTTGAGTGACTGAGTAAGTGTGCTAGTCATCGAGCGTTTTTTCTAGCAAGGTCTGTCTTAATTGCGACTGTAAACACGGATTTTGAAATTCTTGAACTTGCCGATTCAAGCGTAAACCAAGAAATTACGGATTCCCTGTCGGGTCCTCGAAAGTGCTCGCTAAAATTAACGATGATAGAAGAATGAATCGCGCTAGTAAACATTATTTTCTCTTCTCTGGATCTTAAGAATGTAAACATATATTTCCGCATTTACTATTCCTCCTCTCATTGGCACCGTTCTACGCTTCCCCAAGGACCAAGTGTGTTGAAATCGACCTTGCAGCGTGAACTATAGTAGTTGCTTTGTTATTGTTATAGATTTAGTATTATTGTTTATGTTTGTCGAATTTTATTACCTAAAATATTTTGGAATGCAAAATGAATGTGAGTCTATTGATTGAATAAGGTTATCGCAAAGAAGTAGAACCTTCCTTAAACAAGACTATTTGAGAAAATCGAAACTATGAAAACGAATAACTTTGATTTAGGGGCCAAAAAGTTTTTTTTAATATTGTCAAGCGCGAATTACTTCTCTTTAAAGAAAATCTTGGATATTTTTAAAAGCATTAATGATATAACTATGATTATTTACGATTTCATGTACCTTTCTAGTATCCTCTAATTCTAGTGTCCTTTCTAGTATCGTCTAGTAATTGCGTTTTTCTACAAAGGAATCGAGTCTCTGTGGTTAATTTCGAATTTTCCGGATCAAAAAATGTGGTTCTCTCGCATGGTTCTTTCGGATAATTGCTGTTCTATCATACGACTTCGTCATACCAAGTAAGGTTTACTTATTAGTCAATTGATTGCAGAAGTTTATCTAGAAGAAGGAGGTTCTTTCCTTTGAAAAGGCTTTAAAAAATCTGTACTCTATTTTAGTGGGACGAAACGCAAGTTAGTTGTTGTCTTATCTAATAATGTAATTTTCCATCAAGTTAAGTTCAAAACAATTCTCATCCCTTATGAAGAAGTGAAATTTTCAACTTATAAATTGTGCTCAAAAGGCCATGTAGATGTATATCTTGCTAATCATCACATTCGCGGTAATGAAGAGAAAACTGCTGGACCGAAGTCAATGAATGAATGAAACTGAACTTAAGTATACTTAACTTAAATGTAATAAATTTGTGACTTAGTTTTCATGTCGATACGACTTATTAGTTAAGATTGTAGAATATACTATCGGGTCTCGACTACATAATAGATGAAGGCTAGTCGGGTTTCCAACCTTCGATTCCAACTTTCTTCAATTAAAATCGTGAATCCTGATGAAGATTTGAAGATGTTTTGATGAAGAAATAATCCGGTTGGAAACCCGAGAGGCCTTCATCCGATAAATTCACCTAGAAAGCACCAAAAAATGTTTACGTATTAGATGTTGGAATTCAACATTCTAAATATGTAGCCGTTATCAATGATTTGGATAGGCTTTTACGAATAAAAGTCAACGTAGTTAATCATATTTTACTTATTTAAAACATCTTATTTTAATGTTTTAACATAAGACACGCAGTTGAGTACAGTAGAATAGTTCCGTCATCTTTTCTTGCTGTGGTGGAATTAAATGAACAATATGCTCACTTCCTTTTTTTTATTCGTATTCTGTTTAAAATATGAGCACATAGATAAAGTTGGCCTTGGATGATACCAACTAATAGAACCTCCTTTCATAAAATAAACATTAAGAGGTAAGTTTTATCAGCTATTATCCTTCTGTGATTTTTATTCCGCTCTTACCAATTGTACAGTTCCGTTCCTTCATTGAATCTCGGAGTGATAAGCATTTCTGTTTTTACTCAGTGGTTTTTCCTCTTTGACCATGAGAACGAAATTACGTCATTGTTTTCATTCAAATGCCCCGATGATGAGATAATGAGATGAGCTTGAGGTTTTTCCTTACTTTTTTTTGTTAACTTTCGATTGAATCTCGTTAAAGCGATGGGCGAATGAACCTTTAATACAGCCATTAAGAAAGTACTTTGAAATAAAAGATTGTTTTTTAACGAGTCTCTCCGCGTTGTAATTTCAAAGTAATCTTCACTAACCTCAAAAAATATATTTCTGTGATTGTTTTTGAATTGCGTGAAATTCAATGCAGAAGAATCAAGTATGTAAAGGTAGGAATACCGTCTTGTTCATTGTTCAAGATTTATTAGTAATGTTTTCGATAATTTAAAATTACGGTTCAAGCAGTGCATGTACGTTAATTTTGTCATTTAAATTATAAATTAAATCTTAGAAGTTTGGTGAAACTGCCGAAAGAATTGAAACAGTACCTAAAATGTAGACATATGCTAACATTGTTGTCTTGAAATTATGAGAATATGCTGTTATTAGAGCTGCGATACGGCAGTTCATCGCAACTCCGTACATACTTTGCATAATTATGCGCAGTAGTTCAAAGTTATTTTAAAGACGTGAATAGCTAAGGATGAAGAGCCTGCAAACTGATAGTTTTGAAAGAATGAAAAAGTCTACGGTGACGGAAGTTAGGCTACCTCAGCGTTGATAACAGGGGGCGAGTTACGCCAGAGGGTATGCGGTTTTGTAAGTAAATGCCTTTATTGAGAAAAACGCTAAACCTCAATACAGTGAACTCCCGATTAACCGTGGGCGGATTAATAATGTCGGAATTATCCGGTTCGCGTATTATGCGTACGCATTTTTACTATTCATTAATATTTTCTTTGGTCTTCTGAAAAAAAGTCGAACTCAAAAAAGGGATTTTCCCGTTATAAAAGTAGGACTTACGTAACAGCTTTTCTATGAATCGGTGGGAATACGACCACGATTACATTGTCGCTACTAAAAGTAGTAGTATTGTTGAAAGTGCTTCGACATCTCAGGTCATTTCGCACGTAGACCCCCACCGGAAATCGAACCCGGGATCGCTTTCACCGTAGTCGAACGCGTTGCCCACATGGCTATCCGGGAGCCCTTCGTTACTATAAAGATCCGCGATTGGATGAACAGAATTCTTAATGAGTCTTTTGAAACAATCGAAAATAACGTTAAAATAATAAATTGTTTATTTGCGTAAATTATGAACACTATGAGATAGAAAAGTGAAAGTTTGGATTATCTGTGCTATCAGATTGTTCGTGCATTCTCTTCCCACCTTCAGCCCGGATAATCGGGAGTTAACAGTACTGGTATCTTTTCCTCCTTCATTTTCAAGTTCCTGAATAAGTACAGGTCCGGCCAAAGACAAAAAGTAAGTGAGGTAAAAGTGAATAGAAACAGCTTCAGGGCGCTGCAGTCTTTGGGGCAAAAATAATTGAAGATCGGAGAGTTAAGGACTCTTCAACCATAAAAATGTAAACTCCTAACTTAATTTTACTTAACATAAGGAAGATAAGTAGAGTATGGTTAGTTAAGAAGTATTAAGTTAGATACTATCGATAATGTAGCTCCGAGTGTAGTTACCGAGAGTTATTATATCAAATTATAGTTTGAAAAATGTTCGTACAGC
This sequence comes from Ladona fulva, assembly GCA_000376725.2. NCBI lineage: Eukaryota > Metazoa > Arthropoda > Insecta > Odonata > Libellulidae > Ladona > Ladona fulva. The sequence goes on along the minus strand of KZ308133.1, from coordinate 1,374,283 downwards.
AACGAGGATGTTACGAAACAGTAATTGAGGTTTCAAATTTTTGAAATGTGAGTAAGAAATTGACGTAAATGCATAATTAACTGTGATTGCATGTATATAGAAAACTATTATTGTATATTTGTCAGCAATTGTATACTTTGAAGAACAATTGACTGTCACTGAGCTAATGTTACCTCAGTATAATTTCGTCTCCACTTACGCCGGTGACGAAATTGCTTCAAGGGTACAGCAGTTTATGAAAATGCTCACGTGCAGATAGATTTTTCTTCAAGGGTCACTGGTAATTGCACAAAATGTGCGCTTCTCGATCGACCGCACAAGAAACAGAGTCAGCAAGCCAGCAGCGGACAAACTTCCCTCTCTTAGAATGCAACCGCAGTTGGAGAAATCCTATGACGAGCTTGATTTCCGTGCTCTGCTGTCGCCCAATCACTCTTTCAAAGATTGAAATTTCGAAGGGCACTAAGGGAACGAAGCCCTTATATCACTACCTCCTGGGATTTGAGCTCGGATTAATATCGTGTCCGTGAATCATCGATAACTTCTCGAATCAACATCTTAGTTTCTTCATTCGATTGAAATCCGTTATCAGATTGATTCCAATAAAACTTCTCGCGTAATTTAATGAAAAATAAGTTAATTATCTGCCGGGTACGTCTTTATTTCTAATGATGTAGATAATTTTGTGAAATGAGGAGCTGTGCTACTGTTTACGCTCTCAAAATGACTGAAGGCATGGCATTCACGCTGGGGTTATCTCTGGCAACACGATGATAATTTATGATCACAAATGGAAAAATTTGCGAACCGTTCGGCGTTTTAATTCGGAGAGTAACACGAAAACATATGTTCACGTTAGCACCGTATGATTCCCGTTTATTCCATAATAAGGTACGGTAATTAAATAACATACGATACGTTAAATATACGGTATATTTAAAAAATGTACGGTTTATAAAGCGTTGTCTGTAAAGTAGCCCGAAGTAAAGTAGTAAAGCCCGAAGGCCAGTTGGGACCTCATCCACTCTACCATGCTACGAATAGATAGGAGAGGGAAATAAGGCTTACAAGGCATGATGAGGAGTGAGGTAGATTGCCATTGCTTTCCTCACTGAACCAGAATGTTATAAGCGGAATTAGTCCTCTTGAGAGAAGCACAATGACTCTACGAGTAACACTTTTCGTGACATTGCATAAGGAGAAACACTAATTAATGCTATTATTCAGCATAACTCATACCTCAATAGCTTTCATATCATCACAGGCATGAACAGGACTGAGAAATAAGTAAATTAAAGTTACAGTCTTCTCTAGCACGAACCAAGAGACCAATGATAAGTATTTCATTCTTCAAGATATGGTTGCAGGATCATGAAATATTGTACGGTATGTCAGATAGAAAAATTTGAGTAATTGATGTTCCTAAAACTTTCTTATGGCTCATGTTTGAAATTTTATCATTTCCTAGGTTTCACGTCTTAGCACGAAGCATGACCGTGACACGCACTTTACATAAGAGTTTGATCTATTGCGTTAAATCAACGAAGTTACGCTTTCGAAATTAAAGAATGCAAACGTTACAGGGGAATTCATACTCGTCGAAGCAGAAGTTGAAGGAGCTTGGGGTGGGGAGCAGGACATATGCCTCCCCTCCCGCTTTAATAGTATCGGTTTATGCCTCCTTTTACGCCTTAAAATGATCTATATCTTTTCTTTAATAACCTTTAGATTAGGAATGGCCTACTTATGGTGCATGCATAGGAAGTCACGCGGGATTACAATTGGCGGATTGAACTTAGTGAAAAATTATAAATGAATTTATTTACTCTTTTACGTATTTACAACCATACACCTATAACCTACCACTAAAATGTAGAGAACGCTCGTATTATTGTTGATGACGCATTACTGTTGCTATAGGTTTTATGGCGCATCTCAAATAAAAGAAATAATTGACGCCTAAACAACGAAATAATAACCCCTGCCTTAGGTAAACGTTCTCATCCATGCATAAATGTGTACAATAGTAGCTGTTTTTCGTCTTATGACAGGTTTGCCTTTAAATTTCAGCTTGTTTACCCTGTCAACTCCCGTCGCTCTTCGCCTACAAAAAGTATGAACTGTTGAATAGAATCGCTCACTCAAAAATTAGATAACTGTTGGCTCTTCTGCAACGGATCTTTATTTATTTAGTTTAGCAGTTGTCACAATAGAGGGGGCGTTCTAGCTCTAATGTTCTCCAATTTTTTTTATCTGAAAAAGGATTTGCCCCAGAAAGTTGAAACTTTTGCCACTTCTCGGCGTAATCTCCTTGAAGACTCGAACAATTTTCGCGACGTCCTCGCCATGATTTCATGGCTGCTGAGATCACCTCTTTAAGGATATGACATGTAGATTTTAACTTTTATCTATTCCTGAATTTGTAAAATAGATGGCTGTACATACCATAGTATTCGTAAAAAATTTGAGAAATATATCATAACAGAAGTTAAGACTTTCTTGAACAAGTACTTTTTCAGAAAAAAATTGGAGACTTAGATCTAGAACGCACCTCGTACATACCTTCAAAAGTTACGATTAGGGGAATTTTTGGAAGAATTAGAAATATGCAGCATTGTGCAGATTAGAGAGAACCCTCCTGAATCCTTACTCTCGCTGTCTCCTAATTTTTGACTGAAATATAGTCGTGAAATTTATTTCTTTGATTTTTCCGATTGATTTTCGTGAAAGGGTGGTGATGAGTATAATTTACTTCTTTCTCGAACGTTTCGTCTGAATATATTTAGCAATGCGGTGAGAATTACCAATCACGGAACTTCCTATTAGACGATGAAAACTATTTAAATCGAATAATTCTTCTTTGGACAATTTATAGGAAAAATACTCCAAAAAACTAAGACCTGTTGCTCCACTTCTTTCGGTTATCCGTGGATACGTCACTTGATATTGATAAGTACATATTCGCAGAGAATCAATGTCCATTACTTGTAACGAAGATTGAGGCATTAGCCATCACATTTTTCATCAATAACAAATTTGCATCCGAGCGAGGAAATTGAATAGGAAGCAATAACTTAAATTTTGGCTCTCATTTTCTCTTTACAAGTATTTAACAGAGAACTAATCTAATCGATGGAACAAATCGAAGATTTTGGCGAATTTCTGTTATTTAATCAATAGAAATTCATTGCGTATCCTTGGATGCATGAATTGGAAGAATATAATGACTTTTTATCACATGAATTTGATTACAATTTCAAAACAGGTCTAATCAGAATAAAATCAGCATAACTACACCTTGTTATAATTAGGGCGATCGGCAACGGTGAGTGTGATCCAATATCTTATCGAATTCTGTCAACTCAAGTAATTTGAAAAGTGCGACATTAACGATTCACCACTTGGAATAGCATCAAATTGGTTCAAATAATAAAGTAATATGTTATGAAATCCCGGTTAAATTGTAGATTGTTCACGTAAGATAGGGTATCGTGAACAGATTGAGTGATAATACCAAGTTATACATAGATTCTTAGGCCGTAAATAAGGAATTCATATTCTCTCTTAAGTTTTTATGAATTATTTACTCTGTGGAAGCTCTCGCAAGCCTGTGCACAGTCTTTATCAGAATTAGGAATGAACTACGAAAGTGACTGCAAGATCATTTTTAGCCCATGTCTACAGAAGAAAAATTTTTCCAAAGCTGTTGTTTAGAGGGGGAACGAAAGAATGTTGGCAGGCCAGAGTACGAAGGTCGACACAGGAAAGTCGCTGAAACCTGGAAAAAATGAGTGGTGGATATAAGCGGAAATTGATTAACTCTTTAATACCATAGTGTTTCCTATCTTCATTATTCGTTGCTAATTCAGAGGCAGACCTCCCACCGCGCTTGCTCTGAATCTGCAGCCATGAGTCGATTTAGAAAAAAATACTTCTGAAAAATGCAGTTGAATCTGGTTAGCTATTCGAATCGATGGCTGAAGGAAGTACGTGTTTCCTATCCAAAGTTTTATCGGCATTTTGCAGCGAATGCAAAAAATGCCAATATAAAATTTAAAAAAGATATCTGTTAATAAAGTACAAGGAAAATCCCAAGGAAGCGCTATACCACCCTTACCCGTCTACCTTAAAGTACAGGGAATTTCAATATTCTATAGATAAGAATTCTTTGGAATCCTATCTTCAAATTTCATGCAAGGTTAATCATCCAGTTCAAATTCCCCTTTCTCGAGACGGTTCGATCGTAATCTAGGAGTAATTCCGTTTCATTGTGCTGAAAAGTTGGCTGCAGAAGTGGACTTTAAACGATTATTTTTATGAATGAGAAAGAAATGATAAGTAATTGATCCCGATATTGTTTTTTTTTCTCTATGTTTTGGGCAGAGCAGCCAGATGTTCAAGGTGCTATTTAGGCACATTGATATCGCGCGCTCCAATTTTTCTTCATCAGTAGCGACTGCTTACCAAGGAACCAAATTTTAAGTTTAATTCTTCTTGCAACGTTAGTATCCTCTTGCTAGGTCGCCTTAATGTTCACGTTCCTTCCACGTTCAGACGAATAAAATTACGAATCGTAGTTTAAACTTAAAGATTTCAATCGCTGTTTTCACCTGCCAGAAAAACTGGAACGCAGTGTAGAATTCGTAGTAGTAAATGTGAATTAAATTTAATTAAAACATCAAATATATCTCTCCCTTTTTTGAAGAATCGATTCAATCAAACCTGTTTACAAATATTGTAGAGTTTCAAGTTAAATCAATTTTGATGTTATACTCACACTTCTTGTTATTCCGATGATGAGATTTTGATGATGATTTTATTTTGATTTATGAAATTGATTTCGCAGTAAGTTATGAGCGAATGTATAATATATCAAAAAGTAAGCTATCTAGAAATAAATATATAATTTTTATTTTCTGTTTCGAAAATTGATATCCTCGTCAGAAGAGACGTAACTGGCCCGTGACCCACTTAATTTTCTCGATACCTTGGATGCGATATAAATCATCACAATTATTGTATTCGCTTCCGTATTACGGTACTTTGAGGTACTGAGATAACCAATAAGAGAGTTGTTTATTGCGTATTCATAGTGATAGTGCTTTGGCTGGCCTTGAGTTTGACACCGGTTGCAATCTGACACAGCTGTGCGTTTGTGAAAGCACTCCCCGTGTTATCTGTATTGATTAGTGATATCTCTCTAGAATCCATCGGTTTATGCGAATCACTCCAAAAGAAGGCTGCAACATACCTTCGTTGAGTGTTTTCATTTCTAAAGTCCACTGCATTTTATGCTTGTCAGTAACCATTCCCATTGAGTGATAAGAAGGAAAATTTAATCGCTATCGTCAGAATTTCTTAGTTGTTGTATCAATACGTGCAAGTCCATAGTTCCGTTTCTCTGCTAAGCTTACAATACTACCTCTTAATCATCTCTTTCCATTGATCCTCTCTCTGCCTATCAGAACTTGACTTATCATCGCTATAATCCATGTTCAAGTAACTTTCTGTTTGCCCTTCTGAATCTCTTCTTCAGCTTACGCATTCCTAATAATTGAATTAACCCTTGTGCCTTCATCCGATGAGCTAATTCTGTTTAAGTTTCGCTGATATCGTGGATGATTTTGAATGAGCTAAATAAGCGATATTCTTATCATATCTAAGCAATACGTTACTACGTTCCATTATTAAATGTTTGCACCGCCTTCTTACCGTATACTATAGAAATTGTAAACTTTACGACCTAATCCATTATGACATCAATAATCTAATTGAAATTGTCAAAAATATTTGCTTTATAAATTTAGAATTAATTGATGATGTACTACAGCTGTCCAGAATCATATATTATATGGATGAAGAATCCCTTTTCTCAAGAGTTTTTTCTCCTCACCCAGCTCCTCTTATTTAACCACACCTATCCAGCGTCCCTCAATTTATTGCCAAGGGAGCAATTGATCCTAGGATAAACAATAAAAAATAGCGATATGCCTGGGACTCGAAACCAGGTCTCCCACTTTATTTTCGAAATTCGTTCTAATTTAATAAAATTGAAGCATTCCCTCGACAGTGTGGAAGAGCAGAATGGATGTTTAGTGGTAAGAATATCTTCCCGGAAAGTGGGAGGCCTGAATTCGAATCCCAGTCATGTCGCTATTTTTCATATCTGTTTATCCTTGGGATTTACGGCGCGCACCTGTATGTTCAAAGTCCTTTTCCTCATTAATTTGATTATATCTCTCCCTCTACAGCAGATAGCTTGTCAGTTTTTGGATCTCTATGCAAGTTTAATAAATAACAAGTTCTGTATCTCAATAAACACTAAGTGACTCGTAGTTAAGAGTTTGAGGGAAAAGATTCAGCATCTATAAGGTTATTTTCTGAAACAAAAAATAAGGGATCTGGATCTATAAGGACGACGTAATATGCTCGTTTTTTATGGTTTCAGATTCTGCTAATGAAATCCATCGATATTTGATGGAACTTGATCATGCCTTGAATTAAAAGAATAAACGAATATTGTCAACGTTTTAACTTAATTTTTTTATCTGAGGACGCCATTAGAACCTTCGCTGCGGCTGCACGTGAAGCTGCTTGATACTAATAGTCACCACGTCAAAGCTTCCTTTACATTAATTGGTGGCCGTTCCTCAATCAATGCCCAATTTCTGAAACTGAGAAACAAAACACAGGAATTCTTGGTAGTTTCTCACTTTACCGTTACTGCTCGAAATACTCGAATTGAAAGCTCGACCGATCGGTAGTGCCCTGCTTTATCCGCATGGACAAGGGAGAAGTTAATTTTATCGGCTCGGAGTCGAAGTTTACTTCGTAGTTTCCCTCAGACGAAGATAAAATGGGCCACGATAAGAATTTGAACATTTGGGTCAATGTCCACGTCCAATTCATTCACTTCCGATTTTCTCAAAATAATCTGTTTTCTTCTTAGTTTGGTCTTGGGACGCTTTTTAAAGGAATGAGGTGAAAGTTATCTCGCACTTTCCAGTGAATTACAGTGAAAACGTGATCTACTGACTCTAATGCCTTCTATCCACATACGTGTGTACCTATGTGAAACAATCTAGTAATTCGATAGTTTGTCCAGCTTGGTGATGAATCTATATCGATGTCCCGGACTTACACAAATCAAACCCGTTCTGTGTTTTCGCAAACTATCGAAAATAGGCTCTTACGTTTACCCTGCCAGCCTTGCCTGTTTTCAGGGATCGAACCGGAACCAAACCGAAACTGTCATTTTTTCCGGAGTGAAAACCGAACTCGAACAGAAAAAAATTGACATTCTTGAACCCGAATCGAAACGGAAAGACGTAATTTGTTCCGTTCCGATTTTCGGTTCCTAGCAATTCACAGTAACTTCAGTTTAATTGGAGGAAGGTTTACCAAACATGTGTAGCTACGACTTACAAGTAAATACTACCAACTTTCTTTTAGATAAACCGAACTTTGTACCAATTAAGTTGTATCTTTGTTTGCCGGATTGTTAAAATGTATTCATTTAATTTCTCTGGATTTAAGTTAATTGTAGTAAATTGTTTTTGGTTGTTAGTGTAATGTTATTATCATGTAATATCTCCAGAGGTTAGGAGGAAGAGAGGCCATTTTAGCCGAACCTCGTCTGAAGAGTAAAATAAAACAAATAGTAAATAAAACATTATCGTTCGATTCCTTGCGGTATGTGGCACCAGTCTCTATTGTCCTGTATCATAGAAGAAATGAAATTTTGAAGCGACTGGTCTTAGCATTCATTTCCGTGATTTTTCTCGAGGTATCTGATCGGCCTGTTTAGCAGAGCCTGTGGGACTCAAGGACACGTCCGTTTACCCCTCTTAATTTTAGCCATTATACGTCAATTCATATTACTTTCTGCGCATCTGATTCAATGCATAAGCGAAGGGCAAACATCAAACACTTCGCTCGCGATCTACAACCCGATCTCCGATGTCGATGTCTGAATCGAGCGATTTTATTCTCGTAATTGTAAACTATGTTCAACGAAATTCTAATTAGGTAAGCACAATAGTTTACTTAGTTCAGTTTTTTTAATAAATGAAGGTTTGAAATACGATGATTTAAATTTTTGAATCTCTGTTTTTATTGTTTGTATTAGGAAGATATTTTTCTCCAAAGAACTGTACCGATATCAGAGATATCAGTTCATTGACGATAGACATCAATTCATTCAACTACCTCACTTATACCTTTCACTTTTTCTTAACTTAAATTTACAGAGATAGCCATGTGGGCAGCGCGTTCGACTTCGGTGAAAGCGGTTCCAGGTTCGATTCCGGGTGGGGCTCTAAGTGCAATATGACCGAAGCACTTTCAATAATACTACATACATTTACAGCGCTTTTCGTATTATTTAAAGTTGTGGCTGCATAATAATGACAAATACTCACAAGCTCGAAGTCGTTTCTCCTTTAGCTCTCAATCGTCTACTATTTCATAATCCAAAGTTCCCCACCTCCACCTCATGCTTACCTTTTCGAAGAAACGGCATTCTAAAGCATTCCACTGCAGTTAATCGAAGTCAATAATTAGCTGTCTTCATTTCTAAGGTAAATCTTAGTTCAACGTAATGATTCTTTGGAAGATATTAACTGCCGTATTAATAGACCATTCGTAGTAGCAAGACCGAAATGCTCTAATAATGGCTTTCCTTGTCGAATGATAAAAATATCGTGGTATATTCCTTTATTCTATGATTAGGGTACTATAAACGTTGTTCTTATTCATGACTGGTTGTTGAGATGCCGGTATACCGGTTATTACCCATCGTAATTTATTTACAGAGCACGTACTTCAAATTATTTAAGAGTCGAGTAAACTTTAAATTTGACATATTTTGCCATCATGGGAATCGTAGCATTAAGCATAGCGAAGTGGGTAGCGCTTTTGCCTTTGCTGAAAGCAGTCCCTGGTCCGATTCACGGTATGGGTGAAATATGTTATATGTTTATATTATTCTCTTTATATGTATGAATTTCCTCAGCAGCCGAACCACTTGAAATGATACTACTATGAATCATAGCATTGCTGAAGAGGACTGCGACAAAACTGTTCTGTTCCAAGTAGGAATCATTACGATCTCGTAACCGAAAGCCAATTTCAATGATAATGAACTTAATTGAATGCATGTGCGATTTTTATTTCCTTATAAATCTCGGAAGCTGAAACACTCTAATCTCGATTTATAGATGTACTGGTATCTGTAAAATTCAATGGGGATTCATTCTGAAATGATTGATATCTCGAAAATTGCTTTTAAATTCCTTTTTTCTCTGCAAAGGGTCTGTGATTAATCCGCGTTTGCTGTTAGTATGTGAATGTAAAAGTGAATTAATATTTAGCTCAGTTTTTGCAGACAGGAACAATAAATAAGCAGAAATAGCTAGGTGTTGAATTGAAGAATTTTTAAAGCAGTCGAAAGAGAATCCCAGTCATGTCGATATTTTCCGCTCCTGTTCCTCCTCGGGTAAAGTTATATTAAGTTTCACTGTAACATTTTAGTTACCGTAAAACAGGGTATCGAACAGAAATTGAACCATTTCAAGAAACAAAAGTATATTTTTTCGGATTGACTAAAACCAAACCTGAGCCGAAAAAATGTCTGAATCTAGATTGGAAATCGTTATTTATTGTCTTAGTTACTGCATTTCAACACACAACTCGGTAATTATACATTAATAGCTGAGCTTATACTTAGTTTCACGAATTTCATTTATCAAAATTTCACTAATGGTTTCGTCTCAAAAATTTATTCATGAATTTACATGTGCCGAAAACCTTTAAGATGAATTTCTAGTTGGGGTTCGAACCGGTTCGGGGGTGGCTGCCGGAGCGAAGCCGGAACTGAACCGAAATTTGGTGTTTTCATTGAACCGGAGCGAAAGTGGTGGCGGTGCGATGCCCTTTTAAAGACGACACTTTGCTTGAAAACATAACTGTGGGTCCACGATGGGAATGCACGTTCGTAATCCTGATGTTCGTTAGTCAGGAGGGCTTCATTTCTTACCCTCACTTAATGATACTAGCTTTGGCCCATCTTTTTCCTAACTCTTTTGTGCATCTCCCATCGTAAGAAAGAACATGTAATCTGATTCGTCATTTCCTGCTTTTCTTCTACTATCTAGATTGTTAACTTTGATTTCTTTCATTAAGTACGCGATTTAAATTTGAAACTAGCGGAGCGAAGTTAGTATAAAGTCAGGAGAAGTAGATAGCAAGATTTGAGAGCTCCTCATGAAGAAGGGACGATCGTGCGAGAGAGGATTGATTTTGTGCAGAACTCCTTCCGTGCTCGAAATGTCGACATTCTCTGCTTTTAGAGAGCCGTGGCGATGGCATGGCTGCCTGGTGCACACATCGTGATTTTTAAATTAGCGTGACGTCATTGACCCTTCCCTTTCACAGCTGGCTGCCTCCACCAGCAGATTACGGATGGTTACGTATCTGTTTTTCTCGGAATAAAAATCTGAGGCGCTTTTCTTTTGCGAGGCATTCATCGGCAGCGTTCATATCGGTTTTAAATATTGAAAGTGCACCTTGGAAGTGCAGAGTATTCGATCTGCGGGTCGGGGCACCGCATCGCGTGTTTCATTGGAGATCTTTCAATTATTCCTCTATGTGAAATACCCGTCCGAGTGAAAGATAAAATTCACGATCAGGTGGAAAAATTTGTTTCTTGTGGAAGATTTTAATCTGGAAATATAGACCCTGGATGTAAAAAATTTAAACGCAGTTTATAATTGATGTCCTGCCGTATTTAAACCTTTATTCGGGGCGGCGTTGTTTATACAGTGTATAATTAATTGAAAGTTTATCATTTAAAACGGCTCTATTTTTTACCATTTTCTGCGAAGTAAAATAATTGCATAGACGCATGAGCAATATTACCATCACAAACTATTTACCATTTCCATATAGGAAATATTGTCTCGTGTTTCTCTCTAGTCACGAGTGCCAGAGATGTGCCAGCCCCTTGTTAAATGGAAGATGACAATTCTTAGTCCCAATTTTGCTATAATCACAACGTTAAATATTTGTCTAGCGGGATTAATGCGAAACAGGACTCGATTTCTCCCTCACGAATTTTTTTGTAGTGCGCATACGAAATGTTGGAAATTTCTCCTGCTTTTCTAATTTCTGCTTCTAGTGACGGGGATTATTTGCTAAAGTTATTTGGCTAGCAATTAGTTTATAGGTATAGAATTTCGTTTACGTCAGTGGATATAAAATATCGTTGCACGTCTTTCCGATGTCGTTTCTTCCCTGTGAGGAATGTTTATCGAGTTGTGCAGATATACCCAAGGGCATGCTAGTGATTCATTTAGAAAGTAAATCATAAGATAAACGAATCTATTAGTACTTGAATCGTTGCACGAACGACCGGTTAGGCATTTCAGTAACCTTCGCTGAATCGTTGGCATCGATTCTGTTTATTCGAAGTGTCTGTTTATGAGTATTTCAGGAAATTTTTTTTAATTACGCTCATCTTAGCTTTAGCGTAATCAGATGAAAGCTATTAATATTACTACTGTGAAAAGTTTGAACTTAAATTAATGTCCTCGCCAATTTAAACCCCCTAGTAAAATCAATCACAAATTGAAAGGGATTACCTCGGAAACTTTGTCTTTATTTACAGAATTTGAAAGAGAAAATGGCAAGGTGATATTAAAAATTAATTCTTACGTGTTTTTTAGGTACAGTTTAAAAGTAACAGAATCCAGTGAATAGGAAGATCTTGAGTTCAGACCTCTAATTAATGAGTGGTGGATCAAAATTCTTCAAAGAAGTATTGTAATTCAGCTCTTAGTATTATCATTGAAAGTGCTTTGACAGCTGAGGTCATTTCGCAAATATGGGCTCACACTGGGATTCGAACCCGGGAACGGTTTTCATCAAAGACGAAAGCGCTGCTGACTTGGCTATCCGGGAGCCCCTATTGAAACCGTAACGAAAAAATGTCATTTGCTCACAAAGTCAAAGAGAGAAACAGTCCAGCGTTGATTGGCTTAGTATTTGTGTTTGTTAAATTTTATTTCCATTTCTCTCCTTTCTTTTATTACAGAGTTTTTGCGCTAATTGTGTTATAAATAGTCTTTCAGTGTGGAAATTCATAGACTTTGATAACGATTTATTTGCAGACAGTGTACTTTATCTTTTAGCAGTTCCATGAAACTAAACCAACACATAGAATTAAATTAACGATGGGTTGGTGTAATGTATCACCTAGCACTCGCAGCTCAGGGTTTTTATCTTGTTTTACGATTATATTTCCCGTACGCAGGTAACCGTAAGGTTGATTATTTCAGTCGTTATCACTCATTTGTTTTTTTTATTTGAAGCATTGCAAGAATAATCTCTGTTCTAAATCTTTTTAACTCTGGAAGAGTAAATTTGGGTCGGAATTCTAAAGTGAAGTGGATTGATACATTATCAGTTACTTATTTAGGTAGACCTCAATCAAATGACATAAGCTGTTCTCATCTGTTTTCCTTTCGGAAATACTCCTTTCCTACGAAATTCTTGAAACGCTTAAGGAGAGGTTATCTTTATATTAATTCATATGAATGTAAAGTCTATGAAAGTTAAATTTTTGCATCGCAAGTTCCGCTCGTCTCTCCAATTTTTCATTCAGAAGATGGTAGAAGAAGGTAATTCAGAAGAGGTAGACCTTATCGGTCTACATAAAATCGATATGCTCAGGCGTCACTTGGTGGAAAGCCATACTAAATGAAATTACAAAGTATTTCAATTTCATTTATCGGTCTACCTCTTCCTTTCGATCCACTCATATTCTCATCTTACATTATCTCAGTCGTTCTGCTTTTATCTATACTTCCTTAACATCCAAACCAACGTATAACAGCTATACAAATGTATAACCTCCCATTTTATACTGGCCTCGCATCCTTCCTCTCTGTTTATATTCATTCCCAACCCATTTATTACTTTCCCTCTCCTTTTCTTGCCTACAAACACCTTATCTGATCCATACAAATTCAATCAGTCTGCTAATATGCTTCCCTTGACGAACCCAATTTTTACTACCTTGTGACGTGTTGGCCCCATCTAACTACCAACATTTATCTTATCTTCTTTCAGTTGTTTCCCACGTTTAATCGCGAAACACACAATTACCTTCTTCTCGTCTACCCGCATTCTAACTGCTTTCTTTCTTTCAATCCATTCTTCCATTCATCGAAATCGTTTCATCTAAATACATTGGAAACTGGTTAACACGAAGAAACAAAAGTATTTTACGTTCTGCAGGGATAATTTTTGCTCAAAAATCGCGGAACATGAAAGGACATTTATGACAGGTTCAATCAACGTCAGAATTATCACTGACTTTTAAAATTGCGTTTGAATTATGTTCATAAATGTTTAATTATTTCATAAACAGGGTCTCCTGGATAGCTGATTGTCTGCTGAAAGCTGTCCCGGGCTCGATTCACGGTGGGACCTCAAAAATTACCTCAGCTGCAGAAGCACTTTTAACAATATTGCTGCCACTATAAACAACGGAGTTATTACGATTGTATTTTTCGAATTCGGTGGTTAAAAGTTCTACCCATTTAATAAATGTTAATTTATGATGATGTATGGCACTCAAAGAAGTGGACTGTATTATCATGGAATTCGGTAAACGCAAAATACATTTTGGTTGGTTGGTCTTCTACACTTCGATTGAATCGATTCCCACTGTACACGACGTCATCCGCTATTTCATTATTCTCAGTATTTATAACGAAGTTTTCAATAAATTGATTTGCTCATCCTATCATGCAAAACAGCCTTCTTTCGCATCATTTATCTACAGATCTATTATCTTTGCAACTGCAGCCATACTATGCATGTACACCTTACTTGGTGACTCCTCAATCAATAACGCATCGTCAGCGCCCTCACATCATATTTCCCCGAATTTCAAACCACTAGGGATTCTCACATACCTATCCCCTACTTTTTTTACCTTCGTCTTGCCGTTTGATTCTTAGAAAACATCCCACCCCGTACGAAAATCTTAATTTGATATATTTATTGGTAATGCGTAAATATAGTAAATTCATGTAAGATAATTATTAACATCGGTTATAAATTAATATTCAATAATAATAATCGTGTCAAAGGTCAACTGATAACCATCACCTACCTTGAGTCTTATTTTTAGTCAAGCGACGTAAACAATTCACGTACGATACGAGCAAATGTTTACTTATGTTGTCCTTCAGGTTTACACTATCCCTTCTGCTCATTATTCTTTTAGTTTTTACTCAGACTTAGATACAATCCACCTTGAGGAAAATGCTGCATGACTCTTATAACAGCATCAATGGGACGAGTAACGCAATCGGCCAGGGCCGGCTGAGACGGTAAGCAAATGAGGTACCGACTCAGGCTGCAGCAATAACTGAAGTATCTATTCTTGAACATGAAGAAGTTGTTTTAACCTAGACATAAAGACGGAAATAAAGAGCAGTTTTTGTGCAAAGTGATTTCAAGATGCAAAACTCGAAAGATTTAAGTCTTGATTTATATGAGGTATCCATCTAATCCAACTATGTGAGGCGTCACATTTATGTTAAACGAAATAACGAATGATTTTTGTATCTAAATTAACCGTAAGTATTAATAATCTAAGGCGAGGCTAATTATATTTGCGTCGATAGTGAAAGAGTGAACAATTAAGACATCAACAGATATGGCGTTACGAAACAATGATTTATACCAATACAGTTGTGTGAGTTGAAAGGAAAAAATTTCAACTATTAAGTCTATTGTTAACTTAATGCGTCCCAGAATCCGGCTCTACAATTGGCGAGCCTTTGCGTACATTCAGCAAATTCTGCTGAGGTTGCTGCAGTTGTTCATAGCCAGGTTTAACCCGTAAAGCGGTTAATGGAGTCTTTTAGGTCGCCATGGAATATATAAAACTAATGTTTGTGTGTGTGTCTATTATATAGATTGTGGGTATTCGTAGGAAGGAACCACTTCAAAAAACTTTTTTCGGGTATGTATATGCACAATTTTACTGTATCATGTTTACGTCTTTAAGACATGATAAAGGAAAGATATAGCGCTATAGCATTATTATTTCAATCCATCTTTCGGAGTGACGAGTTAATTTCAAATTACTGATTAGCGGAATATTTTATCCAACCTGAAATCAATCAATCCGATTCAGTGTGGATACATTCTATCCAATTGTCAGGGATCGTCCTAAATTGTTTTGGAAATGTAGTTCTTGCCCGAGGCTCTATACATAGTCATGTTTACAATGGCTGATCAATTAATAGAAACGAAGTGTTTTTCGACTTAAAAACAGAAACTGAAGTTATCACTGCACCTTATGCTGGCAAGTGACCCTTGACCCAATCTTGAGGCGTTGAAATAATTATGTAAAGTGTTGTGATGACTCACATGACTTATGAAATTGTTTGAAACACAGATGTTGAGGTGTGACTACAATGAGTGCCTCACATTCCTAAATACTTTCTATTAGAATCCCAACGTTTGCAATTTCGTAGTTTAACGCTGTAAGCGTTGCAGAACACATGAAGATATTGCGTAATTTTTTAGCGGACGAGTTTTGTTTAATATTTAGACGCCCGCATTGTTCGCTATCGAGAAATTGCCGGGAAAGAGCTTAGCAAGAGGTATTTTCTGCGTCGTCTTCTTGGTTACCATCTCTCTTCTATACTTTACGATAGGACCATTTGTCCTAAAATTCCCTTATTAATGCCTTTTCCTTCACTTATTGATTGCCTATTTCACCGTTAATCCCAATATATCTTAGATATCTTCTTTGCCTTCCCATCTGACTTAGCTCTCTCATCCTATCTACAATTACTTTAATTAGAAATCAATCCCTTTCCAATGTTTGATCCACGATTTCCTCTGAAGTCTCTTTATTAGTTCAGTGAAATTCCTCTCCTCCCTAAATCTCCAGCACTTTCGGCATTCGTTTCCCTGTCAACTCTGAATCTAGTTATCACTTTCCTTGGCCAACAAAAGCGGCTTAGGTTCTAAAGAGATGAAACAATTTATGGAATGTATTTGAATCAAATACCTGAATCTCAGGTAAATAAAATTCGGTCCAACTTTATATTTCTTCAGTTGTATACGAAAAAATTAGTAGGTAACTTATTGGAAGGAGTGGGCGATTTAATGGGTAGTTTATTGCTGGAAATCAGAAGCGGATTTGTTATAAGGTACACGAGCTGAGGGCTCGCCGATAAGGGGGCCCGAAAAGGACCTGTTATCGTTTTTTTATATAAATAAACTGTTGCCGTGACCTCAAAGAGTTCCTTGCGCCTTGACCTCTGATTTCGGAAATTCACCCCTGTAGGAAAATATACAAGGGAAAATTTCGAATATTTGCAGGTTTGCAGTTGTGGTAAACATTTTCCTGTATTTCCGATATGTTTATTGAAACAATTAAAAAAGCTTGTGATTGTATCCTTCCTAAAAAATGGGAGTCGATATGGTTGCAGTTTAATTAAATTGCGTGACATTAAATTACACATTTTAAAGAATGGTAATTACAGTATTTTAATTTTTGTAATTTTGCAAGAAGGAAGAAGTTTTAATAAATCAAAAAAAGCTTACATTCTTATTTATAAAAATATTAAATGCGCAAGAAAAATATACATAGACTATAAGGAAAAATGAAGGGACTTGAACATCGCTCGACTGCTGAAGCAGAGCTAATGCCCTGGTTAGGACATGGCTTACAATTTATTCGTTGTACTAAATATGGAAAAAATCAGGAAAGGAGATTCTTTACCAACGATACAGTTTTTGTAAAACTGAATTTACGGATAGATTCTAGAATTCTAAAGACTACGAGGTTTAAGGTTAATGAATCTACATATTATGTACTAACCAGAGCCTATGGTGCAAGGGGTGCATCGCATCCGGGCGGCGGCATCTAAAGAGCGGCAACAGAAGCGTAGCCAACCATTATTATTATTACAACAATATTATTTGTTGTTTTCTGTGTTATACGCACGAGTTATCCAGGAAAGATTATGGTGTGAAATCAAAGATAGGCAAACATTTAGAGGAAATAATTACGGGTAACTAAAGACGAGAAAGGAATATTTGTGCGTTGGATTTAATCGAAGTTTTTTATGTTAAAAAATTATTTTTTATCGGAAACGTTCATATTTAGTGCGATAACTATTAACTCGTAATTTACCATCTCAGCATACGGAATTTGCATAATTAATTGTCACTGATGTTTGTGATTAATGTAAACTGGGGGAGGAAGCCATAAAACAATGGTTTTTCAAAGTTTTACAAAATAATTTTGACCTGTAAATCAGGAAATGTATGGTTTTGGTGTTCAATTTTAAGGGACGGAAAATTGTTTGCACACGGGCAGTAGATAGGCTGGGTGTGGCTCTGGTACTAAGCATGATGTGTACTATTAAGCAATAGCACAGGAACGGGAGATAACTTTAGACAGTAGTAGTTAAATAGTAGAACGTTGGCGCAACAGATAGAGGATTCAGGTTTGATAACCATCTTGCTCTGACTTTTCTTTCCGTTTCTGTACCATTTTACCAGCATTATAATCATCAGGAATATACCGAAACTATTTCACTATTTCTGATTATTTGTTTAAGAAAAGGCCTTCATCGTATTTCGTAATAAATAATAATAATAAATCGACTTTATTTCAGGGCGAGATTGAGACTAGTAAGTCTCTTCTTACATCTAGCCCTAAATAAATGCCACAGTCCTACAGAAATTTGTATGAGAAATTTCATTCCTTTGTCTTTCGTGAATATCAGTGCTTTAATACGGTTGGTATAGGTTGATTTTAGGTCACGTTTTCTGAAGAATTAGGTTCTGTGGGCAGGAGAATAGGACATTAATGCAAGCTATAAGTATGTTTTAGGGATAATGAAGCAAATTGTTCTATTTATCAAAGGTGGGATGGATAAAGATGTGATAAGATTATAAGATGAACCGAGGAGAGAGGTAAAAAATTCCTAAAGAATAAGAAAAGTGTATGCAAAGAAATGCGGAAAAGAAATCATCCCGGTACACTTACCTTGGGCACCTTAGAAATGCTTGTTTCAAAGGAATTGCCTCCGGTCAAACATTGCAATTTTTCCCTTGTGCATGTGATCTCAAAGGTGTCTTCCGCTTCGTTTATCATCTTCCGCCGATTAAGCGGAGGACATTGGCTAATTGTTGAAATCCTTCAGAAAAAAGAGAAAGCGGAGCTCTTAAACGCGGAATCAGGCCCGGCGTTGCCACCTCGCCGTTGGAAAAAAACCATTTCCGCGAAATACGCGAAGTTTTTCATCGTTTAGTGACTGTTTCGATGGTTGCTAATCGCATCACTGTCACGGAATCCTGAATTCCGGAATTAGTTGGATACAAAACCCAGCACTGATATTTCTGCCTTTAGGTAGCAGATGGCGATAAAAGTCATAATGCAACGCGGGGAAAACTAAGTATATAGATTCAGTCAGAATTCTGACTGTGTTACATTTTATCTGATTTTACAATTTTTCATAATTTTAATTTTCTTACGAGCAGGGATGCTTTTTACTAAGTATTGATTAAAAATTGATGCTAAATCAGACACACTTCGCTTTTCAATCCTATAATTCAAAATTTTATGAGTATGTTTAAGTTTATCTGGAGGTAAGGTTCGTTTTTGTAAATTCAAAAAATTCGTTTCTTTGAACATAACATAACTGTTGCTTCGTCGTAAATATAATCTCTTTGATTCTTATCTCTTGTTTCATTATCCATTTATCGTGAATTAAATGTACATATTTCATTCCTTTCCGATATCCATTCCGATGTAATACCATTAATACGACGAATACGAATCACCATACCATCGTGATCCTAGATACGCATGTACATACCATTATGTATAGGAATGCTAACTCAAGCGATTATATCCGTCCATTGGTTTGGAAAATACTCTCCTTTTTCGTCGTCTGTCTTTGGATGTCTGTGTTTACCGTCTACGGCCAAAGTCCACCGATATTGCGCTTAAGAGTGCCCTCTCAAATATTGAGTCCGTCCGCTGAATACGGTTTATTCTTTGGACGGAGGAGACTGCATATACGAGCCCCGGAGAACAGTTCCTTCTCTTTACTTAAAATGTTGTAAAATATGAATTCTGATAGCCAATTTTGGAAAGAATAATTTTCATATTAGTCTATCGCAGTTTTTCCTGAACATTTCGTTTCAGGACCAAATTTCATACTTAAAAGGCTCTCGTAGATCTTTGTCATGCGGGCGGAATATGCTGAATTTTCTTATATTAGCGCAATGGTGACCAACCCGCATCTAATGCTGTGCAGCGCAGTAGATATTTCTTTCTGTAAGGTTTCATGGAACTTCCTATGTTAACTCTTCAATACTAAAGTTGAAAAATAGCATATATAAGTAGGTTTTTTACCCTCAAAGAAAACGCTACTTATACTCACCGTAAATATTGTTATAGAAGAAAAACGATGATTTGATTGTTGACGTTGATTCACGTTAATTTATTCATAATTTCAAACCGCAGAAAGGTTCGTTTGCAGCCACTATATTTTTGTGTTTCTTAATTGATGTTTAGTGTAATATCTCTTTCTCCGATAAAAGTTTTCTTAAATGAGGAGGCCATGGAATTCTTCTAATTCTTCCTCTTATGTTCTTCATCTTTCCATCATTAATCATCTAAAACAGGGGTGGCGAACCTATGTCACGCGTGCCCAAAGCGGCGCGCCAAAGGATGTTTTTGGCTAACGGAGTTGTGGCTGCACATTCCTTGTTATGTATTCTTGACTTAAAAGTCAAACCCCGGACTAAATAAATGTGGGTTCTGTTCATTAGTAATGATAATTAATGATTATTTATGTCAATTACGACGTCTTTATTCCACAGTTGACAACATGAAATAGGTTATATCAGCATCTTAGTCCATGGTTTGGCAACAGATTGGCGCGCAATTGTATTTATCAAATATGGCCCAATTGCGACAAAAGGTTCTACATCTTTGTGTAGAAGTTGAGATTTAAGACAAAAGTATTCGTTCGATCAGTTTTTCGAACATTTTTATTATCGTTTTGGAAATTTTGTACTCATTTAAAGGTATCTTCTTAACACTCACTGATTTCGTGCATCCACTTAATCTTCGATTTGATTGGTATTTAACCATCCATTAATTTTTGTCGTTACAGTCTAAATTGTTTCGCAGCTTTTTTAGGTCTATTATCGACTTAAGGAGTTATCGTAAATTCCCGAAAATGTCGATAAACAGTTGAATCATACTAGGCTCCCTGAAATATGTTGAACCAAAATTTCATTATTATAGAGCAACTCTGAGGTATAAATTCAGGGTTATATAGGCTCGCTTCGGCGTTTATGTGCAGTATCTTTTTGCTATGAGCCTCCCACGTTGGAATGCAACGATACTCTAAGTTAAATAATTTTGATGATAACAAGATATTGATTTACCGGCCTAGCTAACAGTGTAGCTTTTATTCGCGATATTTAGGGAATATTGTTATCTGATTGATTCTTAGTAATTAATTTATTTCCTCTAATGCGTACCCTTGCGTACAAAGAACGAATTTCTAGATTTCCGGAAGGAATTCCTACCCGGAAACCCTAGATGTGAACCCAGATGTGAGACGCGGTAGTTAACGGAAGCCTTACTTGATCTCTTGCGTTCTAATGCGTCTTCCCTATAAACAGCCGAACTGCATTATAACTTTAAAGAACCGTTATTTCGCAATATCCCAACAACGTGTGCGCAAAGTTCTTTGTGGGAGTTTTCCATACAAAAGTGTTGTGAATTCTCCTTAGAGCAAAGCACTTGACCATCCGTGATGGATGCTTGAAAATTTTGGCAGTTGAAGGCGCGGATGAAACGGATCCACCATGGTTGACCTACACCTCATTTAGACGACCTTATTTGACGGCCAAGTCTTCCGCGATACGTATTTTTAAACAATTTTCGGATTGATGTTAAATATTAGTTACCTATAAAGCAATTTACTGGTTTTATTTTATATTTGCTTTGATGTTTTCCAGTATTAATTTCAAGAAACTACCCGCTTTAACATAGGTCCTTTATTTCGTTGCTGCAAATCCCCTGAATAGCCAGGGTATCGAGTGCGCCTTTGGTGAAAGCGGCCC
The DNA here is from genome assembly GCA_000376725.2 of Ladona fulva. Taxonomy (NCBI): domain Eukaryota; kingdom Metazoa; phylum Arthropoda; class Insecta; order Odonata; family Libellulidae; genus Ladona; species Ladona fulva. The sequence goes on along the minus strand of KZ308133.1, from coordinate 1,353,094 downwards.
AGGGTTCGATTTTAGGTGGAGACCACAGCCTACCGATGCTTACACGTTATCGTGATGGATATCGGTAGCCTCTTGAATAAAGAGGGAGCCGGTCTGCTTTCCGATAGGAATGTGTGCACAGTTTGGGAAAACGCTTTGCCCACTTATCCCCAACATTAATGTCATCTTAATTTAAGGGTTAATCCTTAGCCTGGACGGGTGTCGCGCAATGGTTTTATTAGATGTTTTCGCGGTGAAAGATCAGGATCAGTTCATAACTGTGGCGCATGCGCAGTTTGCGGAGGCAAGTTAAATCATGCTGCGCATGCGCCGCAGTTCGGAACTGATCCTATACTGTCTCCAACACACACCTATTATATAATAATAATATATAATACACCTATTTTTTATGGTGTAAAGAAATGAGTAGTGTACAAAGCGCAATCAAATTTAAGGTTAAGGTAATTAAATTTAATTTTGAACTCATTTTTGTGACTTTTAAACTATCAGGACAGGACCTTTAGTCGCCTCCTGATTTAAGCTATTCTACTAATTTTCAAAACTGTAATTCCGTTTGTATGACGACGCAAACGCACAGAACGAGGTGTCGGGGAACTTGATTACCTTTAGTGCTCAGAAGTCGAGGTAAGCCGATGATTTGGCTGCTCCTTCTGGTCACCCAAGTCGTTCGTTGCTCGAACCAGTACTGTTGTTGAAGATTTATAGGCAATTAATAAAATTAATTGAGTGAAACGATGCTAGGAAATGAAGTAACAAGAGTTATCCTTCTCCTTCCCCATTGATGCTACGTGTCCCACCGGTTGGGCCACTGTTTAAGATGTGCATGTTTCACGGCTAGATCTCGACCCGTCGATGGGTCGTAGAATAAATAAAGTGGGTCGTGACAATCAGCACTTCGCCGAAACTAATGAGAATGGCAATCTTTTTCGCCGTGTTCCTCACCGCGGAAAAGACGCGTGGAAAGGAGAAAACGAATTTCAATTCTAAAAATTGAATTAATTCTAAAAAACTAGAAATAAATTCTTTTAACGCCCCAATCAAATAATGATATCTAGTAACGCCCTTTCTTATTTCATTAAAGATCTGCTAATCATAGGTTTGCACAAATGTCTAGAAAAGGTCCGTTTTTCTTTCAGTCTCACTTAACATGCGAAGTGAAGCTCTAATTCCTCTCTAAATTCCTGTGGTGTATGTAATGTAAGTTTGAATGACGAAGATGTCGTTGACAGTTTCGTAACAATTACCATCCGTTTCGATGTCCTCTATTAGCAATGTTCGCTCGCTTATTCATCCATGAGCCTCTGTTGGAAGAGAGACAGTGGAATGAAAAGTGTCATTTTCGCTGCACTTATGTACCTACTCAAACTTCGTGGTACACTCAACTATACATTCGTTAGAAGTTACACTTAAATTTCTATAAACCATTCTTTTGGTTGATGTTTCCGTGCGTATTCAAACCAGGGCATTAAACCGAATTTGTTTTTTCCTTCAGGTTTTCACTCCAATTCAACGTAAACTTCATATTTTGGGATCATTGGTATGATTAGCAAACTCCATACTCTGGATGAAACTGCGTTTCTTTCCCAGAGTCTAATCAGTTTTTTTCGGTCCGAGCATGAAACATTAAAATCCTCCCGTAAGGTTTTCGTAATGCATTAATCCCTTCTTTTGAATGACTATCTGTAAATATCTTCGAATAACAGTTTTTTGCAGATTGTATATCGATAATCATGTATCGTAATTATGTACGTATACGACAAGAAAAAATGTTAGAATATTGATTTTGATGAGCAAGAGGCACTCTATAAGTTACTCTCCTATTTTATAAACGCATGCAAGTTCCTGAAACAGAAATATATTTAGAAAAATTGCGGGGTGTTGCTGAGTCGCTGTAAAATCTTCAGCGGGCCGCATTCTAGTTCTGGGGCCGCACGTCAGACGCGCCTCCTAAAATAACAGGAAGGAGAAAATCAGATTTCTAATGACTCGTTAAATTCGATCTAAGACGATTCAAAGCGTTTGAGGCGCTTGAGTTTCTGTGTAATGTGGTATTACTGTACAGTACAGCTTTATTTGTTATTTTTTCGATGAAATTAAACTTCGAACGTCCAAGTTTTACATCCAAAGAAAAGGAAAAGAGAGGGAACAGTTTCCAAACATCCAAGATAATGCTACTTTCTTTTAGGAGAATGCATTTCAAGACAAATAATGGTCATGAATTTTAATTAGCGTTTTGAAGAGGAAACCGAATTGAAATCGTATTAAATTAGCTCATTATTAGAAGTAGTATTAGCTAGTATTGTCATAATCAGAGATTGACCAGCATTTATCCTTACTTTCATCTTATTTCCTTTTCTTTTGCTGACGCCTCCACCTGCTTAATTACCAATTAATTCACCACCATTCAGTATTTATCATCACGGTTCTTTAATCATTTTACCAATTGGCCCTTAAATGAGTTCAATTAAAGTGAAACTTAAGGAAAGAAAACCGCCGGCGGCTCAGAAGCCTAGTGTAGTGATTAGAGTGAAGTTTTTGGAATAATCACAAAATTAATTTCATTTATTACGGATTGATACATTTAGCTTATGCCACCTTGTGACCGTAGGTGATGATTCGCAAAGTTAGAAAACTGAAAATTTTATTTGTCCAGTTTTAAGCGACTGTTGTTGTTGACAGACAAACTTTTCTGTGCTGTAGAATTAATTCCACATTTGTCATCAAAGGTTTCGAAATGCTCTTGAATAACATGAGGTTTTCCCCTAAAGGATGTAAGCCAAACAACTCCTCAGTGCAAGGCCGACACCTCGGCTCTATCTGGAAGATTTGGATTTCGTATTAGCGCGTGTCATTCAAAAGAGCCACGTGTTTAACCCGACCTTTTTAGAGTACATACCAAGAGATAATCACTCTCCTCGAACATCTGTACGTCAGAACTACTTTCTCCATCTCCGCGCTCCACAAAGGTTAATAAAAGAGAGGCATTCACGTAAGAGTTGCACTGCGATGCCAAGTGTCGCGGCTGCGGTATTTCTGTTATGAAGCAGTGACGTACACGGGGTGCTTAGTTCGAAAGATTGAGGGTAGAGGTCTCACTCCGTTCCCCCGGATTCCTAGCGTAATATGCAGCTCGGTGTTCTACTTGGGCCGATATCTATTGTCCGCGACCGGCCCAGTCCGTTCGCTAGTGAACCCGATCCCGGTCTAAGTACTGATCGCAGGGCACGTCCCCTAGTCGGACTCGAGATCTCCAAAGTGGGCTATATACCGGAAGATTTTTACCTATGAATCGTTATTTACTTTTGTTAATTTGTCTTATTACATTAATCAACCATAAAATTCAGAAATGCGTCGGTGATGGAGCATATGGTCCCTAAAATTATAGCATAAATGTTCCTCATTCATGTCATGGCTTCCTATCTCGTTGAAGAATGTTTGTCTTTTAGTGCAAGAAAGAGGGAAATGTACCCTTTACTTATTTTTGTCCCGGTCTTGTTTATGGGTGTGATGAGTAACATTTTGCTGTATGAGCGATGCTGAGTTATAGCATCCATTTTGGTCTAGTTTAATTCAATGAAAAAGTTATTCATTCATCATGCATAGGGTCATTGTGCTCGTCTTGGATGGACTTTTTCATTAGAGCATTCTTTTTCAGTAAGGAAAGCAACAGCAAATTGTATCAATCCTCATGTTTTCTTGTTACCTCCTCTCCTCAAAACTTTTGGTAGCTAATGCTGGGAGGAAGGAGGGTTAATTCAGCTTACGGGGTAATTACCTTACGCACATTGCAAACATCCATAATAAGAATTCGGAAGGTAGGAGCTCTTATGAGAGTCTAAGAGGCGAGGAATCTGTGAAATATGCCTTAGTGAGCATTGTTATTATCAGTCAGAGCTGGGGTAATTTTTATGTATTAACTAAACCCAAACATGCAAAATAAATACCTAAAGAGCAAACATAGTGGCAGCTTGCTCTTTAAGTAAAAGCGAATCTAAGTATAACCGATAAGAAACGCTGTAAGAAATGTTTGCACGTCCGAAAATGGTGCGCAGGCTAGACAGGCCGAAAGGATACCAGCAGAGTTTCTGTAAATGTTGGCGGAATAGACTAATTCGTACACCACGGCGTACACTAATTCCAGTTTTCTCACTTTGGAGAGTCTTGCTTCATTTCGAATGCAAATTGGTGAAATTCCGTTCGTAAAATGCGAAGGTCCCGATGAAGCGCAGTATTTATACTCGTTGACGACTAACATGAGGCTCTATCTCGGACCGAGCCCGCTGAGGACCGAGCTAGTGCTGCTCCTGGCCAAGTCCTTAGGCGAGAGCGAGGGTGCAACGTTTAAACCGACGATGGCCGGAGATGTTCTGATTGAGCCATAGGATCGCATCCATATATTCTGCCAAGTTGATATGAATCCCTTCGTAGGGGAATCATCGTGTGGCAAAATTTAGATTTGGACGCCTCGTCGACTGGGAGATATTGCGCGATGCCGTTCTTCGCTTTAATGTTATCGTAAACTACACGAAGAAAATGGTTGGTATGCCATGGGCGTAGCCAGGATTTATCATTAAGTTGTGTTCTAAGTAATGGAATTGCCTGCATTCCTGGAATTGGCAAACTTCTGCCCTAAATATAGTAAGGATGGAATCATGTTTATATATATACATGTGTTCCCTGCGAGTCACCAGGGGCGTGTGTAACTGTAAACGTTTAAATAATTAAAATGTACCTCCAATAAACTCGATTACTTAAATCCCAGTTTTTGCTGTGGGGTGGTTAAGGTTTTCAACGCCGCTGGGTATGCCATAAGTGCCGTCTTAATCCTCTTAAGATTTCACATGGAACTCCTTTTTTGGAAGTACTTGGATGAATATACGCTGATATATAGATAACCTGTGCTCTCTGTGTCATAATTATCTGTCAGTGCCTTGTGATGTCTTGTCATGATATTATTCCTCTCATCTCCATATCCTCAACATATCTCTACATTTACATGTATTTCTTATGTATCCTATAGAAAGGGGGAATTTTTATGTCCGTTTATTAAAACTATTCTATTCCACATTTGGTAGAAACTGCCACTTCTCATTCTTCTACTATACAGATCATGATGCAACCTTCTCTCAGATCCTATTTTAAGCGAGCACTTCCTCCCTAGATAGTGGATTAACGTCTTTATCAATTCATGCACGTACCTTTTCTTATCAATTCTTCATAGTGCTCCTTAACCTTTTAGCCTTCGATCAATTTTACTAAAACAATCTGTGTGATAGCCAATAGTGATTTGAGACTCCGCCCGTAAAAAAGGAAGGCGTAGCATCGAGTCCTCACGATGGCTTTTTTCAATTGCTGTTATCGTTCGGAAAATAGCATCGCTTGGTTCCCCAAGTCACCGCCCTACTGCTTTTAACTTAACATGGCTCTTTTATCCGAATAATTATGCCTTTCTTAGTAGCATTTAATGTTTTACCACAGAATAGAGTAGGAATGGAAGCGAAATGTCATTTTTACCGAAATGGAAACTGGAACAAAATATTATAATTCTTGAACACGGATCGAAACCGAAAAACATAACTCACTCTTTTCCAACAATATCATCAATTGGAAGTCGAGGAAACTTAGAGGAATATTTGAAACAGTGATTTGCAACTCACTAAAATAAATGCTCCAATTTTAAATTTATTATATCTCATTTATCGATCATTATTTCTTTAGTGTCACAATTTTAAATCTAATATTAACCGAATCGAAAAAGATTTAGTTTCGATGACTTGATTTTTACTTAGTCTCAGTGTCTGCAAAGTTAATTAATTAATTAATTACATATATTGGAATATACTTCAGATGGTTAATTTCCTAATTTGACATTTTCTAGCACTACATTATCGAAATCGGCGACTGCTTACAGTGAAATGCTACTTGGATCAAACAGGTTTTTTTGGATCCCTTTGCCTTTTTAGGATTAATCATTGTACTTAATGAAAATAATTTAAGCAAGAAAAAATGGAAAATGCGCCTTGAACTGAGTAAATTATAAATGTTCTCCTGTGTATTCTGGAAATGTATTCATCATCACAGAACGCCAACTCTCAAAATCGCTGTTTGCAAAATCACAGTTTGTGAGTGATTACTGTACAGTGATACCTCGTTTTACGAACTTCGTTCGTATATAGGAACCCAGTTTTTCATCATAACTTTTTTGTTCTTTCGGTTCGATTCTCGAAATTAAGTTCTTATCTAGAGGTCAAAATAAAGTAAGAAAAAGTTCATATGTCGAAAAGTTCGTGGATCAGCGGTTTGTAAGTCGAAGTACATACATCTTTATTCTTATGGGTAATAGAGAATAAGTTTGGTAAATATCCGTTTACGCTGTTACCGTGGCCGAGGAGTGATCCAACTAAGGATTGTTTCGGCTAACGAATTGTTTATTCGATGTTTTCGGATATGATTCCGCAAAGAATTATCTTCGTTAGCGGAGGAATCACTATACTTTTATGTCTGCGTAATGTTAATGATTTCCTCCTCTCTCTGGAGATCCTGAAGTCACCTACTTAGATTTTGGCCCTTGTGTAGAGAGAATTCTTTTCATTTATCGGAACGAGGGGTAATTCGGATTTTTAACCGATTCGTTCCTAATCTGATTTAATTTTACACATTCTAGTGTACCATTGTATTTATTCTGTTTGAGAAAGATGAATATAGTTGTATGTGCTATCATTCTCCTATTGACTGCGCAAGGAATTTCGAAGTTCCGATAAAATAAATTACGAGTACGTAATGTTTCCTAACGTAAGATAGTATCACAATAGTTGTAGTTCTGTATTGAAAGAAATCAATTTCGATTAATATAGTCTAAATAGTAATTAAAATTTACGTAACCATTTTAGTTGATTCCATTTAATGATGTTTTATGAATTTCATTTAACGCTATTACTGGTTTACATGAACCGGAAAGCCGGAACAGGCTTTAAGCCTAATCCTGGAAGGAAGAAGAAGAAGACTGGTTTATATCATACTGAACCACAGGATATCCTCTGACAACTATGTACCTTAATTTTGCTGTATATCATTATCATATTTTTGTTTTTTGACGAAAACATTAATTTATGTATCACGTTTAAAGAAATTTACGTTGCAAATTTTCCGTCATATGCAATAAAATTGTGTATCACGATCCGAAAACCAGCAGTTCTGATAAAAGACGATTTCAATGCAAAGCTTCTGTGTGGTATATTTGACGGCGAGAAATGAGGTCTACTGGGCTTTCTTTACGATGATAAATTATAAATATGTCTGAATGGAAAATTCGCTGTAGCAACCGTAATAGACTCTATGTTTGCTCATATCGATCCTCAAGTGAATCCCCGGCGTTGGAAGAACTCCCGCGACACATGGGAAGAGAATCGCTCGATAAATTCATTGCCATGATCTCGGAAAACCGTAAGGCTTCCGCCGATTGCAGAAATAGTGACGGATTCGATTGCCTGCTCGAACCAAAGATTTTGGAAAGAGTTCTGTGGGACAATCATCAGTAACATGGATTTTCTCCGTGGACATTTAATTTATAAATCTGACAGGACGAGAATCATTTACTTTACTTGTTAACCTGTACGATAAGTCATCATCCCGGAGGCTAGTTGGATCTTAAACCCTTCCACTGTTAGCCAGTATTTTCGTGGCACGAGGGGAATTTGCAAGATAAGGAGTGAAGCAATTTACCCTTCCTTTCCTATCTCAACATGCATGTTGTGAGTGGGAAAAGGTCTACTATTTGCGGCGCGGTGACTCTAAGGATAACATTTTTCCTAGTTCTCAAAAGATTTAACTGGAATAAATTCAACATCACTCATACCTCTGTATTTTTCATATCACCACTGTTATGAGTATTTTCGTGATAGAAATAAATGCGAGGTATATTTACTCAAACCCGTTTCAAAACTTTTAATTTCTAATAAATATATCATTGGCTTGACAATTATTTCTAGAAATTAAACCGAATTTGAAATAGATTTTAAACGGAGGTATCCTTTCCTAAATCAACCACATTATCGGGAACTGCAATCAGCAGAAATCAGCAACTCCAAAATATAGTTCCTTTTCCTTAAGTTCGCATTCCCCGCTGTTTTCCAGTTCCGCTACCACCAGAAATTAAGAAAAACTCTATCGCCGTGCTCGAAAGTGAAGGAGTGAATAGGAGTGCTCGAATATAAGGAGTGAATTTTTGGGTGATTATATTCAAGAGAGTGCGCGATTCTTGCACTTCGATAGCAAGGAGACTGTTCCTTCTCCTTGGAATCAATTTTTACTTCCAATCTATCATCTATTATTGAAGCCCTTCGCCTAACAACTCCAAATATCATTGCGCGATGTGCCATCGCGCAACGATATTTGGAGTTTCCATTGCTAATATACTTCGATTCTTCAACCTATTCATCCGGAGCACCATTTAAATGTGTGTACCTCGGCATGTTTTGGAGGTTCCGGAAACCATATTTTGATTAATGGGATTCTTTTAATGTGTCTCTTGGAGAACGAAAGAGGAAATGATGTGACGGTTAAAAAGTAAACGAATGTATCATTCATCTACTTCTTATCGGTCACGTTCATGGTGTGGTAATATGAAAGCCACTGATGTTTGAGTAATGCTGAATAATGGAATTAATTCATCCGTGATACTCTTTATCGATTGCTATGGAAAGAATTATTCATCGTGTTGCACTTACGCGGAATTTTCCGCTGATAGCATTCCCCATCTCGGTGAGGAAAGCAAGAGCAAACTACCTCTCACCTCATCTTCCCCGGTCGCCTATTTCCTTCTCTAAAGATGTTGATGGAGAAACTGAGGAGGGGACGAGAATCCAACCAGCCTTGGCAGGTGGCTGTTGACTCTATAGACATGTTTTGAGCGGTCAAGAAAATTGTGGTTCTCGGTACAAAGCCGTTCCTGTGCGGGAATGTCCTGCGTGTTTTACGGGACCTGCGGCATCCCTGGCTGGTACCTGTAAGTGTGCAGCAATTACTCGATGTTTGGTAGATAACTGCCTTCGGTACTCGCAGTCGTGGTCTTCAATTTTCGTCCAGTCCAGCGTCAGTGCGCGCGGTTCTTCTCCCCTCCTATCTATTCCCTCCCCCACTTTCTCCCTCTTTACGTCTGCCGCGAGAAAGTCCGACGTTTCATTCAGACCGTGGCTCTCATCCTCAGTGGATATCGCCCCTTGGCGCATTACTTTCGGATTGTTCCGTACTGTGTTTATCACTGTTGGATTCAAGCCGAATTTTTGGCAGCCTTCGTCCCAGCGGATGTTTTTTGCTGTGCAGAAACAGCTGTGTTCGAGTGGAGGCGCGGCCCCCAACGCCTGACGTCTGTGGGCGGATTGAGGTTGGTGTACGACACAGTTATCGAAAAACCCGGAAGGAGCCGTTGGAAGTGATAAGAAAGCTGCTGGTTAATGACACGGATACCAAACAAGTGTGACACGTGCTGTAATGTTTCTCGCTGCTGCATGTGTGGGGTACATTGCTGTTAACGCGCATCGATGAGTGTGGATTGCCTCGAAAATGACCCGGGGATCATTCCGAGATCTCTTGGTTGAAGTTCGTTTTGGGCGCTCGTCATTTCGAAAATGAACGTATGCCATATTAGAGTTCCTTTTACCGCCTTTTCTTCTGTGATTGTTAATCAATGGTCCACGTTAGTGAGCTCCCTTGCTCTATTTTCCTTCAAGTTATGCTTCCCGAAGTCTTGTAGTAAGTTGTGGATTGAGCATGCAGGAATCTCGATCGTGGGATGCTGGTCATCCAGTGTTTTGAAATATACCATCAAAATGTTATGAATTGTGTGATCGTTTCAAGTGTTGGAATATCAGTGGATGATTTTAGGAATCAAGTAACGAATGATTGTTTTAAGAAGAGAGTTGCAGTTACATTCATCGAGTATGTCGCATTCAAGGTGTTCTTTTCCCATCCATAGCGTGAACGAGTGAAAGCCGTCGACGTGCTTCTCATTTATTCCCTTTCCGCACTTGTTAGCCTTCCGACGTCCATTTCCGAGCGTCTTCGTGCCGTCGAAAAACTCGGAGGGAACGTTATCGCGCCATTCAGAGCAGATATTTTAACTCTAGGTCCCAAATGGATGCGCATACTTCTCGGATAGGACTTTCTTCCGTTGACCGATCCGAAAAGAGGAATGTTTAGCCGAAAAGTGGCCCTAATAGGAATACATAATAGTGGTTCGTTCAGTTCGCGGCCGTGGACGGCGTTTAGTGTGATTGACCTACATATCCCCCGTCCCCGCTACTCCTAACGGGATTACATCGCTTCTTAAAATATTTCACGTGTGCTTTTTCGATATACATCGTAACCTAGAGAAACTTGTTTCATAACCACTTGTGATTGCGTATTCCATATTCTGCCGAGGATATTTTCACTTTGTAAGTCGCTGTTGATGATTAACGCTGGATTTTAGAAACGTAACGTAAACAAACGCGTGACACTGAAGGAACTGAAGGTATCATATGGTGTGGTTGTTGTGTGTTCATATTCTTCACGTTCACGTACAATGGTAATGCTCGCGTGTTTTATTTTCCCTAGTTAAGTTTTCTGGGGGTGAAACTTGGATCCCGCTGGAACCAGTAAGACTTCATCTTTTTTTAAAGCAATCCTTATTTTACGGAAGTCGCTGCCTTTAGGTCAACCACAGGCATGTGAAATTTATGTCCGATATCCATTTTGGGGGCATTGGCATTCAGGGGGTCGCAAAACAAGCATGTGAAAACGTCTGAAAGACGGATACGGTCTTCTTTTAAGCCGTAAGCGATAAGCTACCTATTTTAGATCTGTTTTAATAAGCTCCTATTGCTTGTTTTAGACTATTTCCTGAGTTTTATGTGCAGAGAAATTAAGAAAACGTTCTCAATGTTAATATAAAATTTTCATGGTCCATATCCGGAACACGTATCCTCAAACATGAAGTCCTCAATCTCCCATAATGACATTTTCGGAATAAGTAACGTTTTGAAAAGACGTAAATTAAAATAACCGAAGTTGTAGCAAGATGTCTTTTTGCGCCATAGTAGTACCTAGCTTGGCGCATTTACTCGTTCTCGAATTTCTCAGTGCAATAAGAAACAGTACTGAACGCAATATTTTTGCAATAATAACTATTGTAAATCGTTTTGAATTTACAACTTGCATTTCCCTATAGATCGTTTTTTTAGTTTTATCGCACACTGGTTAGATATCAAATTGTTTTGTCGAAATTCCAAATCAGTTTTGAAGTATCAAAATATTTTTCTTAGTTATGATGAAAATATAAAGCAGAACTTAGAAGTCTTTTAAATCTCCAGCTCAAAATATGCTACAGATGCTTAAATATTATTCTGCTGTGTGTGAAGGTTGAATTTCAATTTTGTCCTATCGGGTACAATTCTTTCTTTAAACATTACATATGTGAATTATAATCAAACAAAATAATGTAGCTTGAAAATTTATAAATTTAATATTTGTATTTTAGACCTTGAAAATTATTTTTGGTTAGATATAAAATTATCATTTAGCTCAAATAATTTGCAACATTTTCATTTATCATTGAAAACCATGTTTCGTTTGGTCAAGCTGAATGATTTTTCTTATTGACAACAAATGATGGGAATTGAGCTATTTTATCCAATTTATGCTTATCTCCACCTCTCAAAGTACCATGTCTTAATTTGGATTGAATTCATCAATCAGAAGAATACATTTTAGTCAACCAGTGACTGATTTCATATAGTGATACAAAAACAGTGCAGTTGAAAAAAATGAGGTAGAAAAAATAGAATGCAACAAACCGCACCTGAACACAGGCTCTCTGTGTGGGAGGCTAGCATTTTAACAACTGCACCAACCATCCTCTATGGACTTAAATGGTGGAAATTTTCAAAAAGAATTTCATTTATTACTAAAAAAACTAAGGCCCATTTTCATTAACCCTTATTCAATTGTTTCATTTCATTTCCTTTACCATAAAATAATTTCACATCCCCTATCATATTTTGCTCAAATCAGTGGAGCAACTCTTGTGGTATCCCCTTGTAAGTCTTGATTGTGCTGTGTTGATATGAAAGCAAATGAGATGTGAGTAATGCTGAATAATGGTTTCCATTGAATGCTATAAAAAGTGTTATTCATGGGAGAGTTATTAATTTCTTTCAAGTGCAAATTACCTCATTTTTCATATAAACTCTTATATCACTTATACTCTTTTAGCAAAGTTTTTGGCAGCTACTTGTAGTATGGTCGATGGACAAAGAATGGTTTGGTTTTCAGTCCAATAGGTTTTGTTCGTTCATGAGTTTGTGTTTGGTCAAAGTATCTTTGCTCACTTGTTGCTGATCATCTGTATCTAAGTGTTTCAGTATCCCTAGATATCAAGAATAATTTATTTTTATTATTGTAAACTTTGCCGTTAAATTGATCTATAACTGGACATTCATTCAGTTGCAATAGATATCAGCTATTGTCGCTTTATCTTCTATAGTAATCAGCTCAGTGCCATATCAATCGTCTGACTTTCTCTTTGATGATCATCTCTCTGATATAGTCACTCATATCATCTGTCTACTCCATCCTCCATTCTTTTTATGCTCTGCTCCGGGTTATTTTTTCCATGCTTCCCTGCTGGTCTTTTTTGCTGGCTTACTTTATTATTCAGGGCTCATAACTATCTCCTGCAAGTTATGACTTATGACTCCATAATTATCCACATACTTATTTGGGCCAAATTTGTATGAATCGAATTTTGTTTTGTTTGATTGCCTATTTATGTTTTATAGGTAATGTTATATTTAATGGCATACATATTGATTACCAAAACTATGATATATACAGAAATACATAAAAATCAACAAAAGAAAATAGCAATGAAATTGAATACTTTACCTCTTAAGTTGAGTAAATGTTTCATTCCTTTGTATCTGAATATTTTTCATCAATATGAATGAAACATACTTTTATTTCGTAATGATCTACAGAGAGATATATATCTCTGTATATTTGAAGAAAATCTAGATCTGATAACCATGTTTAAGATGCCCATGTCAGCTGGGAGTTAAGTTATTAATTTTATTTGATTTTTTTCCTGAGCAATTCTTTTTCGTAATATATTGAGGTTTGATCTTTGTATGTCCAACTCTTTGAAAAGTTCTTTCTGTTAATATTTAGCCTCTTATATTCAGGAAAATGTGGATAGTCCATCATTTCTCCTTTTTTATTCATGATTTATGTAAACCATTGACCAATTATTTCAGATGTGATTCAAGCTCTAGTTTTGTTGTCATTTTCAATTTTTAATATCTTCCCTCTTTTTGGGGTCTGTAACTTAAAATTTTTGTTTGCAATGTAATAAATGCTTGTATATGATCTCATAATTAATTTCAGTTGTTTAATTTTTGTCAATCTTTTTTCACAGCTGCGTCAAACTTTGAGTGAGAAAACCAGAGTGAATATCAAAGATGGCAGAAGCCCACTCAGCAGTAGCTTTTTCCTTTGCCATCACACACGAGGGAGTGAATGTGGACTTTGATCATGAAGTTCTGCATTTGATTTGGGCTTCAGGAGTCCGGTCATGGAAAAAGAGATTTGCTCGCTTCAAGGTAAATACAATGCTGTGATGCTTTTTTAATTATAGCCACCCTCATTAGACATACTCCTTTCTCCCAATTGTTAAATTAAGCATTACCTTTATGGAGATGAATGTTGTGGTTACGAGAGCAAGGTTTTGAGTGACATAAGTGGTTGTGAATGATATGGCCTTGATGTGGTCATATTATGCTTTGGAAAAAGTGGAAAATGTAGAGTTTTTTTTACGTGAGATGGAAAGGAATTATGTACTTGTGTTGATATTGATGAGGTATTTTGTGAATGAAGGTAAAAAGAGCTCTCAAGGTTATAACAATCACCCAGTTGTTAAGTTTTCTCTCCTGAGGTGTACAAACAATTGGCAGTGGAATCAGGTGGAGCAGGATCAAATGTTGGATTTATGTAGAGAAATATTAGTTGTAAAATAGCTGCACTTTTTAATTATGGTGAAATAATAAAAAGAAGAGGAATATTTTTGCACCTGCCTGCATGGGTGTGCAGAATTTACACAGTTTAGGTCCACTCAGCACATCTATAAACCGTACCTGTTATTTGTAACTGCATTTGCTATAGGATCATCCATTCTGTACTGCATACCATGATTTGAATACGTGATTTTCTTCTCTTTGGTGAATGGTTTGATTTGGAAACTCAACAAGCTTTCTTGTCAAGACTTCAGGGACTTCACTCTTATTTCTCCATGACTTAATGGTTTGATATAAAAATGGAGCTTTAGTTTGAACGACCCTATTAAGGTTCCACAGGAGAAACGGACATGAAAAAAGTCTGACGGAACCGGAGCTCAAATCTGGGTCTCCCAGTTGCCAGTTGGTTGCTCTATCCATTGAGCTATCCTACGGGAACATTTCTCCATGCTGTTTGGGAGACTTTGTAGGCATAGGGCACATGAGTTTGTTCAACCAAGCGGCATCATTCACAGCCATGGCCTCGCAGAGGCACCAACCATACAAAGTGATGGAAGGAGAACCCCCTTAAAGGATAACATACAAGGAAAAGGGTTTTGGTGACTTGGCACGATAAGGCGTGCACCTAGGAAAATTCTCAAGGAGAAACAGACCAAGTTCCCTAGGAGAACGGGCCGCTTGGTTGGACGTACTCACATGCCCTACACACATACCTACAAAGTCTCCCAAACGGCATGAAGAAATGTTCTGGTGGGATAGCTCAATGGATAGAGCAACCAACTGGCAATTGGGAGACCCGGGTTTGAGTCCTGGTTCCGTCAAACTTTTTTCTTACTACCAGATAATACCTATCAGTGTATCTGTGCTTAGTGTTTGCTTTCTGTAGCACTTGTTTCTGACATGTTACAGAATGCCCGTATGTGAAAGGGTGAAAAAATGAGGTGAAAATAGGTTACAAAGAACAGAAATTTCAATATTAGGAGTATATTGAAAGTTGTTCCTTAGGAAATAACTTTAGAAGTGTGTGAAGTGACTGTGATGTAATGTACAAGGACAGTGTTAAGTGGTAGGGCATGTAACTGTGAAACAAGTAGTGGATAAGATGGAAGCTTATAAGTGGATGATTACTGCAAAGGTTGTGTATGGATGAAATATTTCCAAGTGTTGGTGGAAGAATTGTGTTGATAAAAATAGTTGTTAGATGTGTAAAGAGAGAGTGAGTGGTGGTTAAGGCTAATTGATGCAGAATGATTTAAATATTTGGAAATCGGAAATTCTTCTGTAAGAATATGGAAGAGGTTTGAAAAGGAATTTTTGCTAAATGAGAATGGTGATGTGGTTTGAAATAACTGAGAAAAAAGAATGTTGGATGGAGTATCTTGAGTGGGTTACAATTTAAAAGATTTTGTGGAAAGAACAGTATGCACATTCAATGTGTATGCCTCATATGAAAATGCAAAAGTAGACTGACGATAGGATGGGATTTATAAATATTTATCCAAATGGATGATTAAAATGTGACTGTTTTCTGTATTTTCCAGCTCTGGTTACACAGAAACAAGAAACCAAAATTATGTAGAGAAGGGAAAGCAGTCATGTTTGAGTGCAGATATGTCAATTAGAATAAATTTCTATTTCTACTTTTAAGTGTGATGCAATTTTAAAATATTTTTCTCATTAATTATGCTCACAATTTAGTCTTAGGTAGACATTCCTTTGGTGAAATCCACCTGCATCTAGTTACTGCATAAGGCAAAGAGGAAATAGTATTTTTTTGCCTTAGAGAAGTACATTAATATACCAAATGTCGTACCTTATTCTGTGCCTTTTTTCTAAGTTAATGCTTTAACTCTGATTGTGGTAAAGTAATACAATTTTAATCCTAATACTTATGGCCCAGGAATCACAAATGTCATGTAAGTAATTTGTTGGTTTCTGTGAATGTCATTCCATACTTAAATGTTTGGTTGATATATGCTTAAGCAAGGAGCACTCACTATCGATAGAATTTTGTCTCATGTTTGTGTGCATTAGTGTTGTTGTAATAAATTCAATCCATTGACTATGAATTTCCATTTTCCTTCACAGAATAATGTCAAGTGTGGTGTCTATCCAGCACCTTTACACAGCCTTTGGCCAAGTATTGGCGTTATAAGTGCTGTACACTTTAGTGGTTTTAGCTTACCATTTCATCTCATAGAAAGGATTCTTGCTCATCTTCCCAGGTAAAGATAACTTTTGTATTCTAAGCTGTATCTTTGATTTGATTTATGTTCCGTATTTCCTGTTCACATAGCACAATTTTTGTTTATTATTTAGAAGTTATCTTTCGTCTTTTAGGTGTATTCTTTTTTCAAGTACTCAATTTTTATGTGCAGATGTGAAAGGAAATGGGATGAAATGCCAAAAAATAGTTAAAGTTTTAAATTTATCTAATACATTTTTCATTCATACCTCAGTACATGTTGTGATTAAGTTTTCTTTGTCAGAAAATTAATTACGGGAAATTGATCGTATGCTAATTAATTATTCTGCAACGAAAGGCATTTGATAGGAAAGTGTCTTCTCTGATAATATTTTTTTAGAAGACAGGTGTGCTATTTATGTATTTTATACTTCTTCTTAATCATATTCCAAGAAGAACTTTTAAATTGAGTTAAAGATGCTATTGATATAGAAATGAATTTTCCTATAGAAATACCTGTTGAAAAATATTTTTTTAATTCTCACAGTAATTTTGTACTAAAAATCTTTCATAACTTTTTCATATAATTTGATATTATTATTGATCATTCTTTTATACAAACAGTTAATGCCCTTGTTTAGGTCACTAATAGGTTGTTACCTATTGTAATTTATGGGCAGGCTAATTCTACATATTCCTAACTTTTTGCTGTTATTCTTGAGTATATCATAAGTATCACTAACTGCTAAGTGTACTGTAGAGATTGCTTTCTTCAATTAAAGGATTGTATCTGTAGGGATGAATTTCTTATTTATAATAGGAATATATCTAAAAAACAACTATTATTTTAAATTTATTATCACTTCATATTGTTATCTGACAGTAAGTGCTGTTTTTACTGTTAATTCAAATATTTATGCATTGTTAATTTTTCTTTATCCAGGGATTCACTTAATTGGCAAATCACAGCCTGCTCTTTGGTTGGTATGGGAACTTGGCTCAGTGTTACATTTTCGCTGAGATATGCCCTTAAACTCATGTTAATGTACAAAGGTGAGTATTTAAGCTTATATCTACCTTCCAAAAGAATCTTTCGTGATTTATTTGTAGCTTTGCTTTACATTTACTATGTGATTCACTTTTAAAATTATTGAAAATGATGTAATAATATTTGTGAATTATATGCTCTTCAAGTAACAGACTTAATCTGAATTTACTTTCAATTTTTTCTGCTGTGCTTTTTGACTGCTTTCCTTTTGTAACGATCCATGTAGGTCTTCTAGTTACTTTATTATTTTTTTCCTTATTCTTGCATTTCCTTGTTAATATTTTTGTCACCAAATTGTCACTTCACTTCTTATGGTTGTCTGAACCACAAAAAGTTTTAAATCCTGCTGTGTAATATACCATTTTAAATTGTATTAGAAGTCATGATTAAGTGGTGAACACTTAAATTTATTCATCAACTGTTTCTAAGAACTCTTAACATGTTAATTTTTTATAAGTTGGATGGCTTTTCCTGTTATCTTTAGATGGCTGCCTGTATTGTTCAGTGCAACATCATGTGTAGCACATCATTGATTCACGTTACACACATATATATACATGTTAAATAGTAATCATCCTCTCTATATGGTCAATAGTAGCAACAAGTAAAATTTATATCCAGTTTCTGAATGTTAATGGTACTTCAGCATTCTCTTTTACAAATTTGTGCTTTTAATTATTCTATATGAATGTGTTAAAAAACATTAACTATTCCATATGAATGTCCATTGAGTGCGAAACGCGAGTAAGGCTTGACTTTCCCGTTTTTGGTGGTTTTCGGATTCTGTGACCCCTGTTATGTGGCATTTGGAAAATTATTTTTGATATTAGTAAAAATTTTAATAATATATTTGACTTTTTTTAAATTGTAGTTAGTGATTTTCTGTCAACTGTACAAGATTTTTAATTCACCTTTGTCATATTTCAGGGTGGATGTATGAATCAAGAGCAAGGGGAAGTAAAATTTCATTGACAACCAGAGTGTGGTCATGTGCTGTTAAAGTGCTGTCTGCCGGATCAAAACCAATGCTCTACAGTTACCAAGGCTCTCTTCCTCGACTTCCTTTGCCATCTGTCCACGATACCATCCAAAGGGTAAACTTTCCTCCAAATAATGTTCAATATCAAATGCACAGCTATGAGAAAAAAATCTTCTTAATAAGACTAACAAGGAGTGATATTTTGGTTATCTCACAACTTTGAAATGAGACTAGATTAGGGTGATAAAGAATCAAAATTAAATAATACTGTATTTTTAAGGGTTTATCTCCTCTCGCTTAGGAGACATGACTCTTTAAAAATTCTGCCTAAATATCCCCTTCTGATTACTACTTGACTTAGTGCTTATCTTGTCACTAGCTCAGGTGGCAGATTCGGTAACTAGTCTCCAATCCAACAATCAGACTTTTTACTTTCTCTATTTATCTTTTTTTTTTAACCTAAAATCTTTCATCTTTTATGAACATGTCACACACATTCTTCATCAGAGTTTTATCCACTTTCTAGGATGTTATCGCATATCTTTCATTAGAATTTCACTACAAGATGACTTGTTTGCATAAAAATTAATTTCTAAGTCATAGCCTCATTTGTTAAGTCAGAGTACACCATGTGAAGGCTGAAGTTGACTTTGGATAGGAGTTGGCTGTAAATTACGCATTTTTATCCCTTGTACTCCTCCTAACCTAACTAACAAAGAGAAAAAAAGTACCACGCTAATACTTAATTGAAATGGACAGTGAGAATAAAGCTAAAATCAAAATAGCAGATAATTAATATGTAGATAATACGTTGCAGTCTTAAGGATGATAATTGTCATAAAAGCATGACAATGTGCAATGACAGGTTCTGTGGTTCACCTTCCCGAGAATTTCTGAAGAAATTTATGTTTCTACAAACAAGTCATCTTGTAGTGAAACTCTAATGAAAGAGATATAATAACAAAATTAGAAAATAGATAAATCTCTGCTGAAGAAGTTATGCAATAGGTTCATGAAAGATGAAAGATTTTAGGTTAAAAAAAGATAAATAGAAGAAAAAAAGTCTTATTGTCAGATTTGAACCAGCTATCACTGCTCACCTTGAGCAACTAAAAGTAATGTTGTGAGAGCAATTGGCAACTATGCCACTGGATCTATTGAGAAAATTCGCGCTCAGTGAAGTAGTTATCGGAAGGGGATATTTAAGTTGAATTTTCAATGAGTCATATCTCCTAAGAAGGTGGAAAGAAACCCTTTAAACAAATATCCTATCATTTAATTTTCATCCTCTACCTAAACTAGTCTCATTTCAAAGTTACAAGACAATCAAAGTATCAATCCTTGTAATACTACAAAAATCTGGAAAAGAAAAAGTGTTACATTAGTGTAGCAACTCTGTAAAAATAGTGTGTCCCACCTTTCCTCCCCTTCTCGTGGTTCAGTGGACTTTTTCTCATATTTCCAATCATGTATTTTTGTATTACATGTTTAGGTCATAGTTGAGTCCAGGTAATGTTGTAACCCTATTTCTTGTTCACTTTTGTATCCTGAATCTTATGCACACCCACAATACTATGTAAGTTTTTCTTATGATAGTACTAGAGTTTTCTGAAGTAGTAGTATTGTCGATAGCTTAGGTCATTTCATGTGTTGGCCCCTACCAGGAATCAAACCCGGAACCGCTTTCACGGTAGACGAACGCCTTACCCACATGTCTATCCGGAAGCCAAAGAGTGTTTTGATGAAGAGTGCGTTGATGTTTGAGCGAAGATATTGATGAAAACCTATTGCCAGTCAACAGATTGTATATAATTTAAATTTTGTAATGATACTAGAAGCAGATGAGTAAGATTAATAGTTATGTTAGATTCATATTTATGTTACTTATTGAGTTTTTTGTGAGATAATATGTGTTTTGTTCATTTTTTAAGTCTTCAACTGCTCCCATTCAATGTATATGATTTTGGGCTTTTATCATTTTGTTTCTATACTTCTCTAAATATGTTATTCGTTAACTTTTGATAAAAGTTTATATTGAACATATAAAAATTTGAAGGTTTATTATGAAGCGTCTGTTACCCAATTTATGTTTATTCTGCAGAAAAATATCATAATTTTTGCTGGAAATTATTAGTTTTTTATGTATCAACAGTTGAAGAGGATTTGGTGATAAAGTTGTTGTGTAGTCACAATGGTAAACAGAGGCTAGAAAATGATAAGAAAGTAGAAAATCTCTTTTGTATGATGTATTCAATCAAAATTCAAGTCATGGTGGATTAAAGAGTGTTAAATAGTTTAGAGTTATCTGTATAACTGATAACTTTATTCTGGCGAAGAGCCAGAATTTGCTTATGTTATTTTGTTTTTAATCTTACAGTTCCTTAGAAGTGTGAGACCAATTATGAATGATGAAGAGTATGAAAGGGTGGAACGATTGGGAAAGGATTTTGAAAAAGGAATAGCTGTGAAATTGCAACGCTACCTCATTCTTAAGTCATGGTGAGCAGAGATTAAGTACACTTTTGATAACTAACTCTTCATTCACTCTTGCTTCTAAAATTTTATGAAGAGGAAATTTCAATTCAAAATTTGCAATGCTGCCTTTTTGACCTCACTTTTAATTCCTTTACACATTTCTCTCTCATATTTAAGTGAGGTTTATTATTAATATTTCATTCTAAAATACCAGATTAATCCTCTATAGTTCATGTTTCTTAAGACTATATTTTGTGCTAAATATTGGGTTTCAAACTATACTATGTTTACCTCTATACATGGAGAGTTCAAGAAGTTCCCAGAATGAAGCTTTATGGCTTCTTGGATGGTTTTATAAATTGGGAAGTGGTAGGACTCCAGATATCAGTTTCAGTATTGCAAAATTTCATATAGTAAGTACGGTTTCAAGATGATGATAATGTTTAGTACATGGAACAGTTGTTAATGGTATGTATAGTAAGATTTTTGACTTTGTCATAATGTACAATTTGATGTATTAAGTAATGTTACAATGTTAGATGGTTTAACCCTTCAACAATGGCTGCCATTTAAATGAAAACCATCCCACATATTGTGGGTATTTAGACCTAATCGATTCTAAATTCTCTACAGGATTAATTTCTTTTCGATTAAGTATTTAATTTCAATAAAACTTTCAAAATATTATCATAAGCCTGATGTACAGTGTACATCTTTCAGTGTTAAGGGGTTAAGAAATTACGTGAGTTTACAGCATGAAAAAAGTACCATCTGGTCACCTTGAAAGTTTTGTACATAATAACAGTTATCAGAGTGATTCAGTTCAGTAATAGTCTCTGTTTCTCTTGACAGGTGGTCTACCAACTATGTATCAGATTGGTGGGAGGAATATGTGTACTTAAGGGGACGCTCTCCTCTTATGGTAAATTCAAATTTCTATGGAATAGATGCAATACTCATGTACCCAACTAAAATACAAGCAGCTCGTGCGGCATCTATCATCCATGCATGCCTCATCTACAGGCGCCTGATTGAGAGACAGGAACTTGAACCAATACTCATTCAGAACCTTGTACCCCTCTGCTCTTGGCAGTATGAGCGAGTTTTCAACACCACTCGAGTTCCAGGAATCGAGACAGATCGGATTGTGCATTACAGTGATTCCAAGCACATTGTTGTCATCCATAAAGGAAAATACTACAGAGTCCCAATCTACGCCCATAGGAGGCTGCTCAAACCATGTGAAATTGAAGTGTGAGCTGATTTTCTTACTATGGAATTTCTTCATTGAAAATTATATATATAATATTCTTTGTGTATTACATAATATTTTTATCAAGTTTTGATGGTCGCCTCTGCCATGTTCTTATAATGTAAATTTACTGCTAGCCAAATGATATGCGTATTCAATTATTATATCGTATATATTGATTATATTTCTTGATTGAGGACATTTTTTTTGATTTTGCAAGGAGCTTGATATTGTTCTATCGGTGGAAATGTTTTGCTTTTTTAACTTCACTTCTTTGCTTTTAGCCAAGAATTATTAAGTCATTTAGTCTCATCACTATTAATTCCAAGACATTTTTACTCTTTTTTCACCCTGAACAGGGAAGCTATTGTAACTCTCTTCAATTTCGCTAATTAGTCTGATATCCTTTTTGGAATAATAAATTTCTATAAGAAATTAAAACTTTGTAGTTCACAGATTTTGCTCGCAACCAGTTTTGACTTATCCAAGTCATCATCAGGTACATAGCACTGGATATTTCCATATTTTATTCAAATTTTGTGGGGAGACTTTTGTGGGAAGTTGGAGCTGGAGAACTCTCACTACCTTCTTTTTGTCTCTCCTCAAAATTTGTATAAAATTAGGAAATCTCTAGTGCTATAGTCTACCTGAAGATGACTTGGATGAGTTGAAACCGGTCAAAAGTAAAATCTATGTGTAAACTAAAAAGTTTTTCATTTCTTATATATGACGTTCTAGCAAGTAAGGCTAACTCATATAGATTATATACTAAAATGTATGTTTGAAAATTTTTATGCGATAAAAAGTAGTCTATAAATTCACTCTTAATGTTAATGGTCATTTACCTAACAAAAAGTCTCATCCTGGAAATTGAAATTTCATTGACTGGAAAAGTTTAATTTAGGTTGCCAGCTTATAAACTGTTCATATCACTTTAGTTGATTATAACTACAAGGCTTAATAATTATAATTCCTATGATTTTTCTAGGCAAATGAACCAGATTCTTGAAGATAAATCAGAGCCAGCTCCTGGAGAAGAAAGACTGGCAGCATTGACTGCTAGCGACAGAGTGACATGGGCCCAAGCCAGGCAGACTTATTTTGCTAGAGGTCTTAACAGGACTTCCTTAGACACAATTGAAAGAGCTGCATTTATTGTGTCACTTGATGACTTTCCGTATGACTTTAACGAAGTAAGTGGCAAGTGTTTTGCTTATTTTCAATCTGCCTTTGCAGTCTTTTGATGATAAAAATCATTTGCTTGCAAAAAAATTGTATTCATCAATATTGAGAATCTGTGATAAAAATGGTATAGTGATGGTATTAAATTTAGCCTGCAACATTAACCCTTTTGCACCTTTTTTTTCTTATACATGATGGAGATTTTCTCTTTCAGGACTGCATACCGTATGTACTTGTATATTGGTCAATGTATACATTGTTAGTAGTAGTTGGTTTTTAGTTTTGTCTGTTTTTAGTAGTTTTAGTTAGTTTTTTCATAAATATTAAGTACTGCAAGGATACTTCTATTGGATTAATTTTAATTTTAACATGTAGACATTTAAAAAAGTATATTTTCAAGTAATAATGACTAAAAGAGATATTATTTAACATTTTTAATAATAACTTTGCTTTGTATAAGTTAACAATAATTTCAATAAGTTGGTCATACTATATCACAAAATTTTCAATTAACCCTTTGAGTGCGTTTGTCGACTATAGTTGACAATTTTTTTTTTTCCTCTTGTGTGTGTTTGTCGACTATAGTCCAAGGCCTGTAAAAAATGTATGACAATTCAAATCATGCTAAAAATGCATGCACCACTTTAAGGCAACCTTCCTTTATTAGTCTAAAGAGAATTTGTTTAAACATTTGTCCAACAACAATATTCTGAGTCTAAATGCAATAGCACTAATTTCTCTCCGATTTTTTAACGAATTCTGATCAAAAATGAATTTTTTGCCCTTTTTGATATATAATTACACAAAAAGAAAGAGAAAACATCTGTTCTCTAGCCTAGCGCACTTAACTAAAAGTTTGAAAGGAAAGTAGTCGCCAGAGAGAAACTTCTAAGAGTGCGCCTAAGCCGAGATGAGGTCCTCTCGAGCTAGCGAAAGTGATACAATTAACTAATTCTTGTGACCATACTCCTTGCTATCTTCATTTTCCTTTCGTGTTCCCTACATATTTTACCGTGGCACACTCAATGGATCCCACCCAAGTATTACGTTCACTTAAGTACATAAGCAATAGCAAAAGAGATACAGTGGAAAAGATAGGCGATGATGCTGCGTGGACAAAATGCTTCATATCCCTTGAGATGGATAGGCATGAGAGATATCGAAGAAGTGTTTAGAATAGCCACGAGAAGGTCAGAACTCAAAATTAATTTTGATACAAAATGGGATGAGAGTGAGGCAGTTTACATTGCAACTAAGGACTCAGCAACACATCAACACCAGATACTCTACAGCAGACAAACAAACATCCAGTGTTTTTCCAGTCAAAAATCCTTACACGTATTTCATTGCGCTAAGTGACAAATGGGAAGCTCTGGATGACCGATTTCTGTGTGCATTGTCATTGAGAATTTTCAACTGTGATAAAGAAGCATCACAGATACTGAAAATATGTTTATGAAGGTATTCTGAGGAAGAGGGAAGAGAGGGCCAAAGCGCAAAAATAGCCAGCCGATAGATCTGCCCGTGGCATTTTTCTCACATTTCTCATGGTATGGGTCTAAAAGGGTTAATTAATTCTCTCTAGTTTTTCAAAGAAGTAGCTTATTTTTGTGATTCGAAGTTCTTGGTATACTCTCATATATTTCGACAGTAAAATATTATCGAATATACATCGTTATAAACTTAGGAAACATACAAATTCAGAAGGCAAGTAATAATTTTAATAAAACAGCATATCATCAAATGGTACTGAATACTGTAGAATATTCGTTTATTATTATGAATTATTATTATCACCCAGAAATAAGCAAGAAAAAGAAGATAGTGGAAGCAGAAACAAACGTAATTTTCCAAGAATCTGATTCTGAATATGGATC
>KZ308133.1:1306103-1327830 GCA_000376725.2 Ladona fulva | reverse complement strand
ATTGCTAGTATAAAATGGTCTTTAATTCCATATCAGTGGTTACGTTCTTTAATACCCTTTCCACATATATCCATTAAATTATTGATAAAGATAGAAATGCAAAGAATATTTAATGGCAGAGTATCTCCCTGTTAAACTTTTCTGGAGTAGTGAGAAATTCTGTCAATCTTAGTTGTAGTAAGGTGAATGGACTGCAGATGTTAAACTTATCAAATGTAATTCCATCTTGCCAATGTGTCAGAAAGATTGTACACTTCAGCTTAAAGTCTACAATAATAGTAATATATTTTACTATCCATGTAGAGAAAAGGCTACTTTGCTACCAAAGTTCATTCTTGCCAGTTAAGCAGTTCAGTTCCTTTACTTGTGATTAGGTTGATTCTGATTGATAATATTTTAATATATTGATAACATATTTGAATCGATTGACCTTCCTCAAATAACTTAATTCATTGGCACATGTAAGGATCTAATAATCAGATTTCAAGGTTTAAGTTGTCTAACTTTATCCATTCTTTCAATTTTTTAGTTAAGAAATTCTTTTATGATTCAAATTACATTTTGTTAATTTCTTGTCTATATTTTGCTCCTTAATAGTAAATTTCAGAGTTATTAATTATGCATTCTGCAGGAAAATGACTAATCAAAAATATACTTTCAATCTATCTCTGTTATCATAAAAAATTCCTTTGTCTAGTAATCAGCTAGTGATTTATCTTAATCATAAAAACATTATTTACATCTGCATTTAATTTATTATGCATCTTGTGGAAATAAAAAGTTGCTGTTACAATACCTTGTTAATCCATTTTATCTGTATCCATCTAATTAAGAATATTCCATCCTTGTTTTCTTTCTTAAGATTTTTCATTTAACTTCAGTATTTTTGGCTCAGCTTTGATTTTTCTTGTCTAGATGATCTACTACATGATAAATTGTTACATTAAATTTATTTTCCTCAGCAAGTTTTTATTCATCGGTTTTTATAGCTTTGTTTAAAACTGGTATATTATCAGCAAAACACATAATTTTTATTTTGAAGGTAGTATTGACAATGAATGCAAAAGATAATTTTGAGCAATGCATCTGCAATAACATTTAGTTTACCAGTGTCCTGTGTTGTGATATAGCTCAAAGACCAACGTTTCTTCCATGAAGTTGCTGAGGGATGGGTCTAGAGTTAGAAAAGAATTGCCTCAATAATTTTCATTGGGAAGGGATAAGAATCCTCACTTAGTAGAGTTTTACTCCAAATGCAGATGTTTTTTTATTTTCATATTTTATGCTCTTTGTGTTTTAAAGATGTAAAGTGAATTTCTATGCCATTTGATAGTAAATATTTGTTAAGAAGAACAATGAAATTTTGTCATTTAATCTTGTAGAATGAGCCTGGATCACTTGACAAATATGGACGTATACTTCTGCATGGGAAAGGATGTGACCGCTGGTTTGACAAGTCGTTTACTCTTTGTGTTGGTAGTAATGGAAGAGTAAGTATTATTTTCTTAATATTTTAAGGCAAAATATTGAAGTGGAAAACAATTTATATCTATACTCAGTGCATTTTATGTACTCTAACTTTGAAATAGATTGTTTGGAAGAAAGAGTTATTAAGTTGTTTTCAAATGAAACCATTTTATGTTTTAACGCTTCAGAATTTAACTTTCCTAGATAGTTTGACCCATTGATCTACTCAGAGTTTCCTAGTAGGACATCCTGAAAATTAGCTCAAATATATCCAAGTATGTTTTCTGTAATTCATAAAATCATTTCCTGGGAGTTATTCTCGAACAATTCCATTAACTCTTCTTGCTGACAAGCTCCTGTCCTCCTTGAAGGAAAAATAATTGCTTTCTAAGATTTAAAATTTATTTTGTTTCATGGGAGAAATGTAGGGAATGTTTAGGAAACAACTTTTATGTTCAGCTCATGGAATGAGGATTTATATTTTGTATAAAAAGCACATCATACACACAGCTTAATAGGTTACTTCTTGGAGATTAAACAATTATTTATTTAATCTCTAGGAAGTGCTGCATTGTGGATTACTGTGTCAAGATGTTATCCATTATGGATCAGTTGAATACTTTACTGTGCAGGAGAGTTTATGAGTGATCATAACTTCAGGCTGAGCCATAGTTTTACTTCCCAAATTCTTTGTGTGCCAGTCGGCCAACTATCCTCCACAAGCTTAGCATTTTAGTGCTCAAATGAGTGGTTTTGTTACAATTGAGCTGAACCTTAAAAAATCATGTATATTGATGTTTTTCTTATATCTGAAAAATTTCTTTCATTGTAAGATCACTGATTTATTGCATTTCTTAATTAACGTCTTGGTGTTGTAATATCAAAATTAATTAATTTGAAAACAATATTTCAGCTATCCTATAATTATGATGATTTTCCATATGCATATGATGTCTGTGTCTTTACAAATGTGTCTTCTATTGCAGATTGGCTTCAATGCTGAGCACTCTTGGTAAGTACTAAATTTAACATAAAGTCGTTTCTCTTTTATTGAAGAAGTCCCCTCTATAGTATCAGTGTAAACTCGTGGAACCATTCAATCACATGAGAATTATCTTTATAGGCTACTTAGGTTCACAGATATTTATTTTATTTATTTCAGGTGAAGTCATTGGTCAAAATAACATTGCCTTTTGAACAATGAATACTTTTCGATTATGATTTATGCTCTATTGGTTCTTTGAATTGGTAACATCATTCATCTCCCCACATTTTTATTTGACTTAAAAATTAAAGAAGTTAAATTCTTAACTGTACTCTTGGAGAGTTGTAATTAAATGCTTGCTAGGAGTGAGTTTATAAAAATGAATTAATTCTTTGTGCACACATCTCTATTATTCAGATTAGCTGGTAAGGAGAACAAGAAAAGTATCTCTAAATTGTAACATTCATAGCTATAAATAAAAGTAGAAGTCAGCAAATTGCATTTTATTCCTCTGTTAACAATTAAAGCAAGTAACAAATTTTTCTTAAACTATTGAAAACATAAATACCCATCATACTTATGTTTTGTCGTTACTGCAGGATTGATTGACCATCATTAATAAGTATACACTTTGTTTGCATCTCTGCCATTCACATGCCTTTTTATGTGAGTTTGTATTTAATTTTTGTCATTGCTAAGTTTGTAGATAAAGCTCAAGTTGTGTGCACATTTGAATTTGACATTGCTAGTATAAAATGGTCTTTAATTCCATATCAGTGGTTACGTTCTTTAATACCCTTTCCACATATACCCATTAAATTATTGATAAAGATAGAAATGCAAAGAATATTTAATGGCAGAGTATCTCCCTGTTAAACTTTTCTGGAGTAGTGAGAAATTCTGTCAATCTTAGTTGTAGTAAGGTGAATGGACTGCAGATGTTAAACTTATCAAATGTAATTCCATCTTGCCAATGTGTCAGAAAGATTGTACACTTCAGCTTAAAGTCTACAATAATAGTAATATATTTTACTATCCATGTAGAGAAAAGGCTACTTTGCTACCAAAGTTCATTCTTGCCAGTTAAGCAGTTCAGTTCCTTTACTTGTGATTAGGTTGATTCTGATTGATAATATTTTAATATNATGAATTTAGTTTCAATGTCAATGATCACTGCCTGATATTTCATCATGGTTCATGATTCATTTTTTGCAACTTAAGCCTTCTAGATATTTTTGAAAACAGAAACCTTTAGAATGAAGATTTTAGCATAGATGCCAGTTGATTTGAGTGTTGATGTTTGTATCTTGATATCTAGTGTTTAGCTGTCTAAAATTTGCATTCAGTAAATCAGTGCAACTTACTTTTGATCTTCAGAATCAAATAAGGAATGATTCTCAGAATCTGCTTCTAATTCTTGCATGCTTTTTGTGTAAGAGGCATTTTTGATGTGTGTTATTAAGGCTTGCATAAGGTATTTATATGACATTTTTACCATTTATTTATTATGTATTCTTATGGTTTTTGGCATTACTCTTACAACAAGATATCCAAGCATATTTTGCTTTAGTAATCCTTCAAGCTTCCTTGCTTTGAGCCATCTTTTCATATGAATGCAGATAAGTATGAAGTTCCCTCTGTTTAGTTAAACTCTTAAAATCATGGCATTATGTGTTAATGTTCAACATCCCTATTTGAAGAAAGAAAGTTTTACTAGAAAAAATTACTCAACTTTTAAAACATATGATTTTGAGTTTTAACACTTCAATAAAGCAAATTAGATGCTAATTGTTTTTTGAAATTAGTATTAAATCATCTACATTTGTGATGTTGCTATCTTAATGCCTTTCTGAAGATATAGTATGAAAGAAACTATCTAAGAATCATTTTTCATTTGAGACAAATGGTACATTTTTATTATAGAAATAGGAATTCAATGTAGACAGTGGCCCTTACAAAGGTTAGGATTTTGGCTTTATATTTTTTTGTAAAAGAAAGTAATTTGCTAGCAAATGAAATAAAATAAGGCTTGATTCTCATCATATTTTTAGCTAAATACTTTATTCCTACTTTTTAAATAAATGCAGTTGATTATTTAGTGACATAAATTAGATGATTTGTAATTTATTCGTACAAAATTTTATATTGAGAAGTTTTTATTTTCTTTATTGTTATGTGAGAATCTTGAATTTAAATATTTTTTAAATCAGTGAAGTTCAGATACCTATATACTATAAATGGTGGTGAAAGATCTTTTCCTTTTTAACTCCTTACCTGAGTTGTTTAGAAAGGGGTAAATTTCTTTTCAGTCTCTACCAGATATCTCTTGCTAAAAGTATTTTATTGATAGTCTTGCTCTTACTCTTATAAATTATTTATGCCTGGGTAGTAGTAGTTAATGCCTAAATTCATTAATCACTTGTAGGTACTCTCAGAACTCTGCATAGTAATGAACAGAAATAAAACTATTGTCCATTCTGTCAAGTTAATTCCTTAAAATCAATTTTCTGATTTTCAATTTAATCAATATAGGACTTCCTTTAAGATTTTGATCCTTTTTAATCATTTGCTATAAATTTTACACTGTAGGATAGGTTTTTGGTGCGTTGTATTTCTTGATGGAAGTCATCCCTGCTGAATTATTAGTTTATTTTAGTTGTACATGTTTTGTACAAACTTAAGAATAGCTTTCAATGAGTTTTTGCTGCTCAGATATATAATATCAGATTACTTCAACAAACCCAAATTTCC
Organism: Ladona fulva; assembly: GCA_000376725.2. Lineage (NCBI taxonomy): Eukaryota > Metazoa > Arthropoda > Insecta > Odonata > Libellulidae > Ladona > Ladona fulva. The sequence continues at coordinate 1,322,627 of KZ308133.1, read as the reverse complement.
AAAATGTAATGTTTTGACTGTCCCACTTCATTCAGTTTTCTTTTATATGTTTAATTTAGACTTCATTCTAGATGAGCAGTCTAGATATAATTTCAAACCAATTGTAGTTAACTGTTGAGTAGTTTTTCAATCAAATATTAACCCCTTTTAGTTTCTTTTTAAATTTTTCCATTTACAATATTTTCTCTATAACATTTTCTTCTTTTTCTATTCCCAAAATCTCTACCCTATTTGCATTGACTTTTCAAGATACCTAGCCAATGGACACTGTCATGGTGAACCAGAAATTATTCCTCCCGCACCTGCAAGACTTCAGTGGAAAATGGAGGAAGAGTGCTTGACAACAATTGCTATCGCTTATCAGGTTTGTCAGATTCTATAAGTATAATACTTATGTGCTTTTGTGTGATTCCAAAAATACTATCAAGTATTGGTTTTCAGTTGGCTACCCTTGTGCCACACATGATAGGCATTATTTCTCAGAATATCTTAAGGATCTTTTTATTAAATGGGTGGCCAACAGGTTGATCGTGGTGAACCATAAAGGGATTTTTGGTTGATTACAACATTTAATGGAAACTATCATGATCTTTGGACTCTTCTTTATTACTTTAATTGATTAACTTTATGTTATTATCTAACTACAGTTACATTGATGATAGATTTGCAGGTTTGATGAAATACATAGTAAGCCATGAAAACATATCAGTTAGTAATTTCTGTTTCAATAATGGCAAAATTTTGTTTTTCTAAGTCGATCCCGGAAGGCAATCTTTTTGTCTCCTCTGCTAAGAGCACACAGACTGTGGAACATGGCATGGCATCTTTAATAAATTCCCGAAAGTAAATAAATGCAAATACTTAGGGGTTATACTAACGAAAAATTTGGACTGGAGTACTCATATAAACAAAATTGTGTCTCAAGCATTTAAAAATTTACATTTTGTGATGAGAAATCTAAAGGGTAGTACTAGGAACGCTAAAGAATTAGCATATAAAACAATAGTAAGGCTGTTACTAGAATATGTGACAAACATTTGGGATCCTCATGATAAGCTGAACATTAAAAAGATAGAGAAAGTGCAACGAAAAGCAGCTAGATATACGTTAGGGAGACATAAGAAAGAAGACAGCGTTACAGAGATGTTGAAGACGCTCGGGTGGGAATCACTGGAAAAAAGGCGAAAGATAAACCAGTTAATAGGCATCTTCCAGGTTAGAAATGGAGGCGAGGCATGGACAGAATTAAAGAATAGGATAGAGGAACCACTTTATATAGCTCGAGGGGATCATAAATATAAGTTCAAACATAGAAAACAAAGAACAGATATCGCTAAGTTTTCCTTTATAAATAGAAGAATAAAAGATTGGAATAGGTTACCTGAAGAGGTTTTCAAACCATACCCGTAAGCAAAAAAGATTTCAGAAAAATATGTTTTAATGTAGTCTAAATGTTACGGAAGTATATGATGATGTCATGATGTATGGTTTATGTAGTGCATTGTATATGTTTTGTAAATTTTACTAAATTAAATAGTAAGTAAATTTTAAGTAATTATATTGTTATTATGAAAAAGGCTTACTTTTTTGTGGTGAGTAAACCTTTCCAGTAAAGAAAAACTTCCATCTCTAAAAAAATGGCCCTCTACTGAAGGAATTTTTAGGGATAAAACTTAATTAATTTGTCAATGTGATTTATAGAAACATTGCATAATCAGTATTTTTTCTTAATATTAAAATCTGCATGCATCTGGCTGAATTAGTCATTTTGTGCCCTTTTAAAAGGATGCTCTTCTTATAAAGAGGATCACCGGCTTGAAATTTCCTCCCTATGATTTTGAAACATTGGTTTATTTTCTAGCTATGCAACCCAGGCTGCAAAAATGGGCTTTGAGAGTCGCATTTGGGCCACGAGTTGGACACGTCTGCTCTAGAGCATAGCTCCCTCTTAATTTTCATCTTTGGGCAGGATGAAAATAAGTATGGGTGCTCTGATAATAGAGGTGCATCTCTATTATCAGAGAACCCATACTTATTTTGATTCTGGACAAAGATATGCTCTTTATTTTAAGATTTGCTTTAGTAATTGAGAATTAACTATGGAGATAAGGGATAAGTGTTATGAAAATAAACTGATTGTTATTGACGAGAGCATCTGAGTGTGTAAAAAGGCGGCTGATTGGCCAGTGGCCATGCATACTTGGAGGGCCAAGTTTGAGGCCTGCTGTGATTACAAGGGTTAAATAGATTTAGTTTGCAGCTTAATTTTAAATGGAGTCAAATGTTGAGCTATTTCGATGGCCTTTATATAGATGTGTCTTGTATGATTATTCTTCTCAAAATTAATTATTAATAGTTTCCTCAAATTCTCTGGTTTTTACAAGAACGTTTTTCATCCTAGAATGCACAGAGCCTCCTCAATGATGTGGACCTCAGGATCAACATGTACACTCAGTATGGCAAAGGATTTATGAAGCAATGTAGAGTAAGTCCTGATGCATTCATACAAATGGCCTTGCAGCTTGCGTACTATAGGGTAAGTAATCACAGTGATTTCCATGTAATTAATTCACAAAGATTGCTGTGTATCATTTCTTGTATTTCTATGAATTTGTAGGATGCTGGCAAGTTTAGCCTCACTTATGAAGCTTCCATGACAAGACTGTTCAAAGAAGGTCGTACAGAAACTGTTCGCCCATGCACAATTGAGTCGTCTGAATGGGTTAAGGCCATGATTGCTGGAGATAAAGTGTCTGTAAGTTGAAAAGTGTATGTGCCTGTGAAACGTTTTGTCTGGAAATTACAAATAAATTCAAATTACTTTAAGGTGAATAATTAACAGCACAGTTTGCTTAGTGGAAGTATTTATGAGATGTATGTGTATTTATGTACATATTTCCCAAATTATGACTATGTATTATATGATTGTGTCTACATCACAATTACAAAATATTTTATTTCGTAGAGCTATCTATTTGCAATAGGCTAAATTGTGAACCCTCAAATCATAGTATTACCATCTTCTTGATCCCAGGATTTTGGGACAGACCTATTGAGTGAGACCCTGGAACATATCATATAATCCCTAGTTACTATCCTCAATTGAGATGTGAAAGAGACAGCAAAGTCATTTGCTTTAGAGATTCTGTGACAGTATGTAGAATTTGTCAAAATTATTTTGGTGATGGTTATGTTTTCCTTTTCACAGAATGAGGAGAAGATAAGACTTTTGCAGAAAGCGTGCAAGGTTCATCAGACAGCATACCAAGATGCAATGTGTGGAAAGGGCATTGATCGCCACTTATTCTGTCTCTATGTTGTCTCCAAATACCTCGAGCTGGACTCTCCATTCCTTAAGGTTAATATCTCTGCCATGTTCCTAATGTTGTAAAGTATTTGTCATTTTTTTAAATTTCTCTGGATTCTCTGGACTATTTAGATTTCACAAATTTGTTTTTTGCCATAATATAAAACATTTCTTGAAATATCGAAGAAAACTTTTTTTTCTAGTTTATTCATTGCTTATAATAATTTAAACCATAGATTACATTTAATTACGATCTTTGCTTAAAACTTGTAGGAAGTTCTCAGTGAACCCTGGAGACTTTCTACCTCCCAGACGCCTCATGGACAGACATCTCGACTAGACCTACGCAAATTTCCCAAGTGCATATCAGCTGGTGGAGGTTTTGGCCCTGTGGCTGACGATGGATATGGGGTTTCTTACATTATAGCTGGAGAAGATATAATCTTTTTCCATATATCAAGCAAAAGGAGTTCTCCTCAAACAGTAAGTTCTTATTTCTAAGTTGTGCATTCAAATATTTTGTAATTTTTATTGTTTATTAAAAACTACTTAGGTGATTACATTTGTAATTTCTTTTGTTGTAATTTTGCCACTCAAAGATCCCTGCATATGAAATAAAACTCAAGTTATCATGTGACTTAATTAAAATGTGGGATACATTGGGTAAGATTTAAGATGTGTAGTTTTCAGAAATTTTCTTGAGAAATTCTCGAGGGCTCATAGTCCAAAAGACAATACCGAGCTATCCTGACTACCAGACTCTTCATCCTCTTTGTGTAAATCAATAGAAGTAAGTCATTATCATAAGTCAGAATCCAAGTGAGGAAAATACCATTATCAACATGAAAATTTTCAACATTCATTTTCCCAACAGCAATCACAGCAATTAGTAATGAATGCCTTGACTATTCAATTGTATTATCAAAAAAAATTTTACTTCATATTTATTTCTACTTTTTTTCAGGATTCTAGCAGGTTCTCGAAAGGTATAGAGCGTGCCTTAGCAGATATGAAGAACCTGTTTGCGAAGAATGGTGCAAAAAAGTAGTAGATTCCTCCAAAGAAATGGTTACTCGATGGATAGTTTAGGTGCCTTTGATGATTCTCTAGTATCCTCACAATCAGATCTCCTTTAACCTCTTTCTTGCATACTTCAGTCTCAGTCAACTTATGTAAAGAGCAATCCTCATTGCTGCTTTTTCAAATTGTTTTCTTGAAATTAATGCCTGGGATGTTGGCCTAAGTCTGTTGAGGTTTACTGAGGATAGAAATCGCTTTTTAAAATGTTAAGTCATGAATATGGCCATGACTGATGACTTTGTTTTGTAACTGAGCTCTGTTTAAAGTCACTTTTAGAATTTATTTTTGAATTTATCTATGTTCAATATCAATTTTCCTGTATAGCTTCAGTTCTTTTACCTATATTGGTGGTGAAAGTTTTGTGCTTGACTATTGGTTTCCCATGGCTTTGGCTTAAGTGTATTATGTCAAGGAAATGAGGTGCTTTTCATCTTCTTCAATTGGATTTTTGTGAGTTTCCTCTCCGTCCTTACGGTGAAAATCAAAGTATTTTCTCATACCTTAAACTGGTGGATAACTTATGTGTATTTATATGAGGTAATTGTAAGGGGATCCTGATTTACTCATTCACATCTCTCAGACATTTTATTTTGATTTACATATGATCTTTACAAAATTTATGTATTTATAATGGCAAAATGAACTAATTCCAAAAATTTCCAATGTGGGAAATGGTTAGTTAATGCTTAGTTTTCTATTCTGAGGAGGTATATCCACATATGTAACCATTGAAACTTTATCAGCATTTTTCAGTTTGTCTTTTTAATGATCCTTAAATACATTCAATGAATACATTTTTAAATTGCTGATGTAAATCAAATTTTTTCAGCTTCAGAGAGACAGTTCTATCAACTTTTAAATTTAAAATATATTCATTGTTAGTCTTTGATCTGTTCTCGGAAGCAGTCATTCAGTTTCATTAGGTTGAATAGTGAAATGGTAAAAATATTCATAATTTATTTCTTGATTAGTCACTGTAATTTCCTCTATAAAGCTTTTCAGAGGTGGCAGTGAATTCTTTCTGCAATATTGTTACAGTGTTTCATTGATTTTAGTCAAAAGAGTTTCATTTAATAGTTTGACTCCTAATTGTTTCCTCTTTCTAGCTATATCAAATTATTTCAAACCTCTAGCCATTAGACTATCAGTTGTCAATGAAGTTTGGTCTGTATGTTTTGTTGTGAGAAGTTCTGAGTAGTGCGTTGTCATTGAATAGACTGATATACTCCTAATTGATCAATGCAATTTTCAAATGCACTTTTGAGGAAAATCTTGATCCATAATTATAAAGATTGTTGATTCTTCCAGCAATTGAGGTTCCTATGTCGTGTGGCTGCTTTTAGTACAAAGCATGATCATCTTAAATGGAATTATTGTAAATATTTTGATCTGAGATTTTTGTTTGTGATTTCCTGGTTTTCCTCAAAATAAGTGCATTGTGGTAGATAGTAGATGGTAGATGAAGGAGACACGGAATACAAATTACATTTTTTTAAAGAAGAGATAATGCCAATCAATGCAAATAAATCATTTTCATGTTATATTGTTGTTACTCTGCTGGTCGGGTGTTATGATGAGGACCATGATGAACTGGACCAGAATTAGTGAATAGCTTAACCCAGTCACAGCAAATGTACCATATTGTTACTCTACCTTCATTATTATTTTGCTCATATTTGCTGTTCCTCCTACCTTGGTGTTGACATTTTATCTAGATGTATTTGCTAACAGCCCTCTTTAGACTTATATCACATATATTTTTGGTCTTGTAAATGATTTGATTATTACCTTAAATAAGTAGACATGCTATTAAATATTGTACCATATAATATTTTTTATCTTTCTCTAATTTTTTATTTTGTTCGATGTCCTTTTCCTGGAGGAAAATTCTGAAAATGATATAGAATAGGTGATGGTTTAATCCTGTAGAATTTGAGCTAAGCTATATCATCTATGCTTTCTTTTCTACCATTCAAAACCTTCCATGGTTGACTTTCTTCATTTAATCCTGTTTGAAGTTCCCGTGATTTTTTTAGTTTATCCTTTCCATTGAACCAGACTAATGGAGGTGAAATTAAACTTGCCTTCCAACAAAATAGATTCCTGTTGAACAAGCTATTTGAAGAGAGTGAAGACATAAATATAAAACTCAAAAATATCATTTCTGGTTATGATAGCTATTTTTTGGGTAGTTAATTGAATTCAGCAATGTTGAGTACAGACCTAAATAAAAGGATCCATACTGGTAAAAACTCTTAGCTACTTGAAAGAACGTAACCCATTTTTGAAAGCCATCTTATTGCTGATGACAGAAGAGAATGGACATCAATTGTTATTTACAATTCAAAAGTACTCACTTGCTGTCCTAAAACCTGTTGATATGAGCCATATTTTTTTCAACCTCCTATTGTTTAGAATTTCACTCTAATATGAGGTTTTTATTTGTACGTTAGAGTGATAGCAATTCATTAGATGTTTTCTAATTTATAATTTTATTGTACTCTTATTATATTATTCTTTCCTTTTGTCATTAAAAATTAAATAGAGTGAATTTCATTGTAAGGCATATTGGTTTTTATTCTATGGTTCTATGTGCTGTTGGTTCAAGTATTGTTGTATGCATCAACATATGTTTTAAGTCTATTGAGATTTCTATCATAGCATTCTGTGAAACTTAAAATTTTTTCTCCTACTGAATTAAGTGTACATGAAGCAAACCCAAATACTGTGGGCTTGTTCTACTGTAATATTGAGCGTATGATAGCATACAGGAGAGGGTGGCAGACATCTTTGATAATTGGAATTTCACTGTTATATTTTGATCTGTGTGACTTGGACTGAATTGCAGTTTCTTGGTGCTGCAGTTAATAAATTGACTTAAAGTTGAAGAAACTTGATGGCTTCTTTAGTTATTTGTAGTGTTACAATCTATTTTGTATCATTTGAATAACTGTTATGTTAATGTATAAAATTTTATCAGTCTTTCTTGCCTGAGGTCTTAACTTTATTGTAATTATTGAAATGACTGTTTACATTAATGATATGCTTTTTATAGATTTGCCTATATTCCTCATTTTAAAAAGTACATACAAGAATCTAAGTAAGTTCATTTGCCCTTTCATTCCTCTCTCATTTCCTCATTAACTTTTTTATAACTTATCCAACCATTAACATCATCTAATGAGTTTACCATTGTCTTTCCCTCTGTTCTTTTCTTAAATACTTTCCTCATTGTTTGACTGTGCCTCTGCATACACAGTATGTATTTCCTCAATCAAAACCTTTTCTTCTCCTGTCATTTCCAGCTTTTCCTTGATTGTTAACCAGTCAAACTTATTTAATCCATTCTATGCCATACTCATATCTCATAGGCCAAAAAATCTGTTGTAATTGTCCTGTCATAGAAGTACATTTCATGTTTCATATCCATTGGTAAAGACACTTCACAAGATGTTTACCTGTCTTTTCTTAATTCTCATAATAAAAGCCTTCTTTATGAACTCCCTTCACTTCATAAAAGCTTTCTTGGCTACTTATATTTTCTTCTATCCTCAGTTGTGTTTGTTCTATGCAGATATGAACAGTATTCAGAGGAATAGGTCTGCCTGTTCCTCAACTACCGTAACTGTTTCTTAGCTTTCTCTCCTGTAATGAATCTCACAACTTCAGTCTTTATGACATTTTTATCACAAATACCATCCTTTAATATCCAAATTATTTTATAGCATTTTTAAGCTCCTTCCAGAACCATCCCAAACTGTTTTGTCATCTGATTTTGAGTCTCTTAATGTCATTACTATATCGCATCTTTGTTTAACTCCTTGTTTTTCTCCAAGCCTCTTTCTCCTTCTTTTAGGTAAAATGAGGAAAATTTTTAAGATGACTGAATGTATCAACTTTTAAACCACCAAAACCATCACCCAATATTTCAATTGTGAAAAAATTAAGAATCTAAGTATAGCTACCTATACAGTTAGAATTGTCTTCTTGTTGTTAGAATCATCCTAAAGTTTTAGCTCACTTGATAACACATTACATTTACAAGCAATAGATCATCAATACTATACAATCTATTTATATATAACTATAATACATTCAATTATAAAATATGATGAGCATGGCAAATATATATCTATTTTTTTAATTAACTCAATTGTTCTTAAAAATAGTTCAAGTAAGAATCACATCCATTTGTATGTGATATTAATAACTTATAAATTCATTAATTGATTGAAAAATTTAGGTGCATTTTAGAGCTCATCTTGGAGCTTAACAAGCTTCATTGCTGCAGTTTCATTTACTTAAAAAAATGAATCCATTTATGATGAGAAACCTCACAAATGAAAGGTAAATATTAGGTTATAAATATGTATATTGTACACATGAATTTACTCATAAAAATTATTTGTACAAAAATGCATATTTTAGCAATGATTTTGAATATAACACTACTATAGATAGATATGACAGTTTTTAAAGATATCTATGCTCCTAGCTAATCTTTCAGAAAATTTTTGGTCATCTGTTGTTTTCCAGATTTTCTTCCATTTTCACAGTAAATTCAAATTATCACCTAATGACTAAGTCTTTCTTGACCCATTGTTGATCTAAATTAGTATTTTATAAATTTTCATTCAGGAAAGCTTCTCTCACCACCTGTTACACAGGCAAAGTTAATGACATTTTTAGGGATTTAACTAGGATTGGAAAATGGTATTGGTAGCGTAGGCATGGTATTCTTTACCAGAAAATAGTTTACAATGTTACTTTGAAGGCTTTTGCATGGTTTATCTGATGCTCTTTGCATTTTCTCGGATTTTCCGCAAGTAATTGTTTAGGCAAAGGCTGTTTTGCTGGCATTCTAGTCAGGGTCATCAGGTCAACTGGTGGAAGTCTACTTCTGCTCATCTTTAAATTGGCCAGTCCCTTCATGCAGTTGGTTTCCATTAACATTTAAGGATATGTTACGATGTCTTACGGCTTCTCTTTAATATTTCTGGGTAACTGCTGTCTCTGTTGTTGTTATTTGTTCAATTTAAATATTTCTGGGAACTCACACATCTATAGAGGATGTTATCTTTCCTCCTTGCTGATTCCAGGCCCTCTGTCCTGGTAACCAGGAGATGAAGCTTCAAGGCAAACATCAATGTTTACTTTTGACTATTGCTCAGAGTCTCTAATTATATTTACTTTGGATAAAATGTCATCCTTAATTTCATACCTAATATGGCTGAGCAAATAAATTTTAAGCTCTGAATGTTGGTTGTCAAACAATGAGCATCGTTGGGAGTGGTTTTTTTATTGATCTGTTCCAAAAGAGCCTCATTTACCTCCCTGCTGTAGTATTCATCGGGACTATGTTCCTCCTCAACTTTCCCAGACTGAACAGACACTCTCCCGAGAGGCCCACCCCGACTATATACCAGGTCGGCCAAAATGGCTGCGCCAGGATACAGTCAGAGTAAAGCCTCCCGAGAGTTCCTCCGAGGCCAATCCGGCTGGCGGGCCGGGTTGGCCTCGGAGGGAACATAGTCCCAGGTCACTACATGACAATTGTTCTTTATTAAACAATACAAATACAATTGGCGTACAAGCAAATTTTGAAATATTATTCCCCTACCTTTCCGTAAGGAGTACATTGTAGCCTGGTTATCGACATACATTTGCACATGGACAGGTTCACTTAACAAATTAACAATATCCAAGGTATAATTCAAAGCCAATAGGTCTAGCTTCCCGGCTGCGGCAGACTTTTTCTCTTTCAATTTCTCCATCTAAATTCAAAGCATGTGAACCATGCGTTTCTCGTCGCTTTATTACTTATGCTGCCAATTTCCTCCATAAAGCTTTCACCAGGGTGATCTAACCCACCTGGTTTCAGAGAGGTAAATTTTGTGACTCATTTTTTCAGTATCCCTTGTATAAATGAATGGAGTAAGAAAAGGAATGTGAAATGCGAAGATCTTTCGAAGAATACTAAAGAATTCTACTTTTTCAAAGATTCACTAAAGAAAATAAAACTGAAGGCTGCCCCTTCTGTTGATACTGTAATTGTTTGAATTCCAAATAAATTCTTTTCCCATTTTGATTTCTTCATAAATTCCTATTGTTTGCTGATTTTAATGGTAATTTATTTTTCATGGCTTTTTTTTGGGGTAGAAGCAAAGATTATTGAACATTTTCTCACTCTTCTGCTTGTATCCTAAAGAACCACTGTAATTTTCTCTGAAGGGAAAGTTAAGGTTTTAGTTTAAATTTCCAATAAGATCAATAATTCTTACTTGTCATCCCTTGCATAAATAGTTGTGGACCTGAAAACAAAAGCAAAAAACATTGAAGTGACTGGGACTCAAACCTAGACCTTCCACTTTCTGGGAAGTTTTCTAACCATCATGCCAAGTTAAATCTCTATTATTTGTGGGATGCTTTGAGAGAAAATAGTGATGCTCCACATAGTGGCACTAATCACCACCTGATTGAGACAACCAGCTTACAAACAAAGGGAGAGGGAACCACCTAAGAAATCTTACCCAGATTATTACAGTTGTTAAAATAGTTAATCAGCTAGGAAATTCCACCACCTAAGAATTTTTACTTAATTTTTTAGTAGTGAGAAAATAATCTTGCTAGAAAGTGAAAAATCTTGGTTTGAGTCCTTGTTATGTCATTACTTTTCACTTTTTCTCTTCAGAAATTTGAAATGGCTGAAAAACTGATATAACTTTTGTACTAAAAAAAGAATGACTACACAAAAATACAAAACAATGCAATTAGGATTGCAGTGAAGATCGTGGATACTTTACACACTTAAGATATCTTTAGAAATGAGAGTTTCTGATTACATTATTTGAGATAAAATATGATAGCCTTTTTGAATTACAATGGCAACCATTAATATGTCATAATGATATTTAAGAAAAGTGGAATGAATCAAAGATGAACAATCAAGGCATTAGTTAAATCATTCAACATACCATACAAAAAATGTATACATGCAGAATAAAGCAAGCCATTAAGAAAAACATGTATAATGCAGCCAATAATAAGAAACATATCATGACGTTGAAAAATCAAATGAGAAAATTAATCATTTCGGTACATCAAGAAAATTGGTTAAATCGTAATTATTAATAACCAATTTGAGCATTCATCATCATCATGAACAGTTTCCAGCCATTGACCAAGTCTGCAGAAGTTGAGCATTGATACCTTTGAGTTTTTAAGTGATCTTTAGATTAAAAGAAATAAGGTAGTCTGCAAAAGAACTTCATGGTCACATCATGGTGACATTGCCCTTATATTTTTGACACATAGTGGTAAGTAACTAGTAAGTACTTGTATGAAGGCAAAGATGATTTATGTTGGGTAGTAAGACTGAGTTACAATCAGCATTATTTGATGATTCTCTCTTTCTTTTCTTCCTGTATCCAAAATTTTATATATTTTTGGGGAATAAATTATCATCAACTTGTACGACCTGGAAATACTTATTGAAAGAAATCGTATCTACCGTCTCAAGTAAAAAGACATGCTCTTCCTTGAAAAATGGAGAATAATTAGATGGTTAGTGTTACTTACTTTTACTTAAATTTTACAAAATTATCTCATGCCAATGAGTTTGTACTACAATCACTTGGTACTCACCCTGTAGATTTTTTTATTCAAAGCATGAAATGTGATCTTGTAGTGCTAGTCAAAAAAATGAAATGTGCTATGAAAATTTTGGCACTTGTACCCTTTGCTAAGCGGGAAATATTCTTTCTTTTAACATCAGCATTCATGAAAGGCATCACAATGGTTCAATCTTACAATTAATTGTCTTTACTGATGTATCAATCTTTCAGTCTCTTCTTACCATTCCCTTATTGGTATCACTTATACATAAGATTTAGTCAGCATTTTTCAATCTCTTTTCTCCCATTCAAATTTTAATTCTCACTGTTCCATGTATTGAATTAGAATCAGTTTCTTCCTGGCTTGGTTCCTATTGAGGTATCATCATTTTTCAAATGCTTGAATGCCCACAATGCAGGTGATTAGCCAAGTGATGGTTTCACCAGAGCCCAGTTGGAACTTTCTGTTGTTCTTGTATTCTCTGTCCAACATCATGAAGACACAATGGATTTCTTATGGCCCCGTGCATTTCTTATGGGAGATCGGCGCGCGGTGTTGCCAATTTGGACAGTTGGCAAAAATTAATTTTTAATACTTTTATCACACAGCAAAAGTAATTCCGCACAGCATGGTGCAATTTAATCAATGTTAAATAATATCGTAATCGAAGGAAAAATAGGAAAGTGATACTTTCGAAAAAATCGGGAATAAGTTGCGGTTTTCTTTGAACCGATATATTTAGGTCTACCTTTCAAGAAACACGGTCTTTCTTTGTATCACTATCTGTCTCATTTTATTCACATTCCACCAATGCTATTACTTTTCCTGTTAAAAATTTTGGAGACAAATGCTGTAGCGAAATCTTTGGGAGTGCCGAGAATTTTCGGCAAAATGCATTGAGAAATGTAGTCGCTAGCTACTTTTCGTTATTTATACGTAGGAAAAAACTTGAAGCGAGAAAGTTTTTGAGAAAACACTGAATTTATTTTCTCTGGAAGTTTTAATCCTCTAACTTTATTGATAACCTTAAAAAACGAATTTATATTTCGAAGGTTACGCAGACCTCGGCGCGCGCGCCATTTACTCCAAGGCGGATATAAATCGATTCGCCTATTTTCCCGATTGCTTGTAATGTTCTCATTAACGTGATCACCAACAAGAATTCTCGTGATTGTACGTCCGTAAAAGTTCATTAGACATTTAGTGAACTTTCCGTTTTGTAGTATAAGCGTGTTTAAATAATCACTTTTTAATTAGGTTTGAAATTGCGTTAAATCACCGAAAAGAAAGCGAGGGAGCATATTTCAAGTAAAAAGCATCTTGGAAAAGGAGAAAAAATAACATATGAGGGACTATTGGGCATGTCTTACGAAACGATCTGGCTTACACTAACCTTAGCTGCCGAATACAGATTTACCCCTCGCTCTGGAAAAAACTTTTTCCGCATTTTCTCCCGTATGTCCAAAGTCATCTGTAAACACAGATGTGCTTTTTAAGCTCTTAAGTTCAAGTAATCCTTAGAAGAGTGTAAAGTGGTCCTCTTACGAAAGGCACGTTGGTAGGGCATGTCCTCTCCCGAATAATACAGTTTAGAAGAAATAAATAAACTCGAATAACAGGCCGATACGTGTAAGACACATAATTCACTAAATGATTCGATCCTAACGACATGAAACTAAACGTTAATCAAGAAATAACGAAAATTAAGCGACGCAATATAAAATCAGCAATAGACGAGTATGCTAATGTGCAAGATGTTTTCATTGCAACGTCATCAAATTCATCCTTATTTTTAGAGATTAAATTCCTGCCTTAAAAAACCTAGTCTACACTTTTAGAGGGATAACAGCATGCTCTTTTATATAAAGAAAATCGGAAAGAGTAACGAGAGGGTCTTTTTGTGTAAATGTGAACTGAAAATGTGATTTCCGTTACGACGCCGAAAATTGGGTATATTCAGCTAAATGTGAACTGAAAATGTGATTTTCGTTACGACGCCGAAAATTGGGTATATGTATTCAGCTCACATTGACGTTGACGTTGCAATGAAAACATCTTGCACTTTAGCATACTCGTCTATTGCTGATTTTATATTGCGTCGCTTAATTTTCGTTATTTCTTGATTAACGTTTAGTTTCATGTCGTTAGGATCGAATCATTTAGTGAATTATGTGTCTTACACGTATCGGCCTGTTATTCGAGTTTATTTATTTCTTCTAAACTGTATTATTCGGAGAGAGGACTTCCCCTACCAACGTGCCTTTCGTAAGAGGACCACTTTACACTCTTCTAAGGATTACTTGAACTTAAGAGCTTAAAAAGCACATCTGTGTTTACAGATGACTTTGGACATACGGGAGAAAATGCGGAAAAAGTTTTTTCCAGAGCGAGGGGTAAATCTGTATTCGGCAGCTAAGGTTAGTGTAAGCCAGATCGTTTCGTAAGACATGCCCAATAGTCCCTCATATGTTATTTTTTCTCCTTTTCCAAGATGCTTTTTACTTGAAATATGCTCCCTCGCTTTCTTTTCGGTGATTTAACGCAATTTCAAACCTAATTAAAAAGTGATTATTTAAACACGCTTATACTACAAAACGGAAAGTTCACTAAATGTCTAATGAACTTTTACGGACGTACAATCACGAGAATTCTTGTTGGTGATCACGTTAATGAGAACATTACAAGCAATCGGGAAAATAGGCGAATCGATTTATATCCGCCTTGGAGTAAATGGCGCGCGCGCCGAGGTCTGCGTAACCTTCGAAATATAAATTCGTTTTTTAAGGTTATCAATAAAGTTAGAGGATTAAAACTTCCAGAGAAAATAAATTCAGTGTTTTCTCAAAAACTTTCTCGCTTCAAGTTTTTTCCTACGTATAAATAACGAAAAGTAGCTAGCGACTACATTTCTCAATGCATTTTGCCGAAAATTCTCGGCACTCCCAAAGATTTCGCTACAGCATTTGTCTCCAAAATTTTTAACAGGAAAAGTAATAGCATTGGTGGAATGTGAATAAAATGAGACAGATAGTGATACAAAGAAAGACCGTGTTTCTTGAAAGGTAGACCTAAATATATCGGTTCAAAGAAAACCGCAACTTATTCCCGATTTTTTCGAAAGTATCACTTTCCTATTTTTCCTTCGATTACGATATTATTTAACATTGATTAAATTGCACCATGCTGTGCGGAATTACTTTTGCTGTGTGATAAAAGTATTAAAAATTAATTTTTGCCAACTGTCCAAATTGGCAACACCGCGCGCCGATCTCCCATAAGAAATGCACGGGGCCATAAGAAATCCATTGTGTCTTCATGATGTTGGACAGACAATAGTACCCAGGACTATAGCATCTGGTTTGGGAACAGGGGAATAATTTTAGGGCTAAAATCTTAATTTTATACCTAATTTAAAGTGCGTTATTCATTATTACCTAAAACGTTTGTATTATATTAGCCAATCAGTTGAATGTTTCTATGAGTTTTTATAAATTATCTCAAGTTAATACATAGAAAATGGAAAATAAAATGTTTTAGAACGAGAAGAGAAAATCTAATTTGGGGTGGATATGAAATCAGCTAGATCTCTTCCTGTCCGCTTTTCTATTCGTCCACATTTCAGATCCATACAAAAACACATTCCAAATATAGTATTTCATCAACCTCTTTTTCAATTTCATATCCAACTTGCTTGTCAATAACCTTATCATCTTTCTGAATGCCGTATTTTCCATTCCTACTCTTTCTTTAATTGATTTTAAGCATTTCCAGTAACTTTCCACTACACAACCAAGATACTTGAATCTCTCCACCTGCTCTATGTCCTCTCCGTCCAAAACCAATCCTATTCTTTCTTCACATCCTATCTTCATGTTCTTTGTTTTTCCCTTGTTTATCTTCATTCCATATCTTTCACACCCTACATTAATTCTGTCCATTATCCTTTTCAATGTCTCAGGATTACAATCCTGAGCCATACAATCCCCTGCCACACGCCGAAAGGCGGCTTGCAGGGTACTAATGTAGATGTAGATGATCCTCGGCGATCACTACCATATCGTCTGCAAACTTGATACATTTTATCCTTTTTCCCCCAACTTTTGCTCCTGCATTTTCCTCTTCTTCCAAACTTTCCTCGATCATTTCTTCTAAATACATGGTAAACAGCGTTGGCGACATCCCCATCTAATTCCTCTCCCCACTTCGCACCATTCACTTAACCCTCAAATGTGTCAAATCTGTCAAATCTCACCACCACTCGTTGGTTCTTGTACAGTCTTTCAATCAGTCTCCTCTCTCTCCTTTCTATTCCCTTTCTTTTCATTACTTCCATCAGTTTCCTCCAATTCACCCTATCAAATGCTTTTTCAAGGTCCACAAAGCATAAACATAACCCTCTTTCTCTCTCCAAATATCTTTCTCCAATTATTCTTAAAAGTCCTATTGCGTCTCTTGTCCCCTTTCCTTTTCTGAAACCGAATTGTTCCTCTCCTATACCTTCCTCCATCTTGCTTACCATCCTT
>KZ308133.1:1210979-1303843 GCA_000376725.2 Ladona fulva | reverse complement strand
CGTCAAACCTGGGCCTATCTCGGAGCTCAAAAGAGCAATTGTTTTTCCTGCAGCTGTGGCAGCCATTTTGTCTTCTGCACTTGTATTCTCAGTGATTGGGTCTTTTCAGTGGCTATGTCCAGAATAATTCTAAGTGAGAATTATTCTGAACATAGCCATTGAAAAGACAGATCACTGAGAATACAAGTACAGAAGGCAAAAATTGATCTGAAAAATAAAAATATGAAACATGAGAAAACACTTATTTTTTTAACCAACTGAATGACCTTGGGGACTTAGTATAATTTTTCAAGCAGTTTAGGCACCAAAGGGTTAAAGCAAAATTTCTGGAAATTCTAGAACGTTCTGGAAACTTCACAATTACTTTCATTATATTCAGAATTAAAACTTGATCAAAAATAAAATAAAACAGCATTATTATTTTTAACCAAATGAATTACTTTGTGGACTTAGTATAATTTTTCAAGCTATTTTGGTTTCAAAGGGTTGAAACACTCAAAAAGTTAAAGCAAAATTTCTAGAATGCTCTGGAAGTATAATTTTGCTATTATATAAAGGATTCAAAATTTAACTGAAAATCATGAGAGATTATGAAAAAATATTAAAAGACTTTGAAAATTCAAGAATAATTGCAAGAACCAATTGAAAAATGACAATAGCTAGAATCATACTACAAAGCAACACTGAAGAAATGCAATAAACTTTTAAAATAATATAAGCAATGAAAATCAACGTGAACACATGGAAGTTGCTATAAAATTGAAATGACACAGAGTCTTAGAACTACTCGAACATGTAAACCAGACAAAGTAAATTTACTAGATTTAATGAAAATTAAAATTTGCCATTATTGAAATTAGCCATTTCAAAAATGAATGATAAATATCAATTACAATACTGTAAACAGTATCAAGAAAATAAACTATGGTAATTATTAATTCGATCTAAATATTTTCCCCTAAAACTTATAAAAAATATTAATTTCATAATTCCCATAATAGTTTATAATTACTTAAAAATTATAGTAATCGCAGTAGTAGTTTCCCCACCTCCCTTCCCTTATTACCCCTACTGCGCCACCCCTACCTGTTGCCTGAGCATAAAAAGGTTTGCAGGCCATTTACTCGTCCTCTTTTCTGTTGACCGCTGAAGGCTACGTTACGAAGTCCAACCCTGCTCGAAGACACCTCGCTGCCGCACGAAGGACGTCGCCTAGCGTATTGCAGACTGTTGGTCGGCTCTTTTCGTGAGTCTCATTAAATATACTAGAAGTATTGTTCCTCGCTAATTTAGGTCTTAGTGTGCGTGTGCTTTACTTATTTTTACGGTAGTTTGATCAGTTTCCAATATCGTGATTGCTAATGGGAAGTAAACGAGTTAACCGCGTGGTGTTGATATTAATAAAGGTGTAACTTCGTTCAGGTACATAGTTTTATCGCAAGGACTTTTTTATGCTATTCTATGCCGTAATTGATTGCGAGTTTGTTGCCCGTTCCTTGTTTCATCTTGATCTTTACAAAATGCAACAGTTAGGTTAAATATCTTTATTCTGATTGCGACATTACTCGATTGTCCGTTTAATGTACCTCAATTTTAAAATTAGATGCATTTGTTCCTTACAGCATAGTTTCGCGAATGAGCTTTTTTTTAATGGAACATACATTTGACCAACTGATCCTAGGAGGGATGTAGATTTTAGATTTCACTTACTTGATAAAATGCATAATATAAGATTAATAATACTATATTCACAATACAAATTCATAAGCCAATATTTTGTATACATATTTTAAATACATAATTCACATTTCAAGGATTTAAATACATTATTAATGACACAAAATTCATGATATATAATTTCAGAGTAAAAATTTATGAATTACATTTTTACAGTAGATAACTACAGCTTAAAATGGTATATTAGAAATTTCCATACACATAGGAGAAACCAAGGTCTCGAAAGGTCTTCATCAATATATAAAGCATATGGCTCCCGACATTGAAATCATAAATAGAATTCTATAAACTGTCACAGTTGAGTGAATTGTGAAAAAGCAATCATCAGTGCCATGGGTACTAGACAATCTTCGAATATCATGGACACAAAGTGGAAACTTTCTGGCCATGAAATTCTCATGTTTATATATTTTTATTTAAGATTTTTAAATGTCATTCACTTGTTTTTTTGTAGAATTCATTTGATAACTTGTAAATTTTAAAACATCAAATCTTTGCAAAGGCAATATATATCAAGATTCATATCTTTAATTTCCTTTATCTGTACGTATTTGTGTGTGTGTCTATAGAATATATAGCATAGTTTTGGCTGCTGACAAATATTAGCTGCCTTAATTTGCAGTAGATTAATGATAGCTTATCATGGTAATAGTATCATTTAAAAGAAGTAATGTTTTTTCATCTTAAATTATCTTTAAAAGATTCCAGTAGGAATTATATTATTCAAGAAACATGTATGTTTTTATAAGCTTAATCTAAATTTATAATACCAATCCTCTCATGTTTGCTGTTAAATGGAATTAAATTGTGATATTTCTGATCCATCAAAGGAAAAAATAAAGATATTGTCACTAATACTATGTACTTGTTTTTCATTTAACCAGTGTAACATTCTACTTAAGAAACATGGAAGTTTGATAGAATTTTAAAAATAGATAGATTTGCAATGTAACAGACACAGTTCATTATGCTAGGTCCTGTAATAATTGAGATATTTATTGTACACTGCAACACCAGTTGTGCTCACTGAGTAGTTAATGTAACACTGCCTTGAGTTGATACACTGACCAGATGACATCCATTGTTAATGCCTCTTGTCATTTATAGTTTACAAATCCTCAAATGCATAAAATGTAAGAATGGAATTAAATTTAACCAACTTATGTGGTACTTTCGTTCAGACCCAAATTTTTGCAAATACAAAAATTCCGTGCATTTTCTTTCCCAATGAATAAAATATGTAGGTTACACAATAAGGCTAAGGTTGTAGACTACAATTTAAATGAATGGGATATACGGCCTCACCATTAGAATGTGCTTTTTCTCTTAGAGTTGGTTCTAGGTATTTCAATACTTCAGTACAAAATTATACTAATTCAACCCCAGTTAGTTTTTACCTACAAAGACATGGGTATGTTTTCCTGGTCTTAAATCATTTTAAGTTGAATATATTTGTATGAAAATGCATAGGGTATAATCTTATGCTTTATTTGCCAAGCCAAGTGGTCAAATTAACATTGTTTGTTCCTATAATCAGTCTTCATTTATATATCAATGGCCAGGATATAAACTAAAATAAATAGATAAAAATACTTGTAACAATGGTACTGGAATGTATCTCAAATAGAATCAGCTGAAGAGTTTGCTCAAAGATCATTTAACAACTTAAACCCTTTTCATACTTCTGTAAACAATTTATGGAAATTCGTATTTCAGTCTCATCTAATCCAATATTACATTGCACTTTTTAAAATCAAAGTATGAATGAAAAAATTTCTCAACTGGATGTGCTTCTGTTCTACTTACTGATGCACATTTTCCATTATATTTTCATCTCTTAGTTCAGAGGAATCTTTCTGTAAAAATTAGCATTCTTAAGTAACTTGTGTAAAATATTTTTTAACCCTTGAATAAATGCTGGAAAATGCCTTTTCACATTGTCTTCAGAGCTGCCTCCTCCTTTACAACAGCTGCTGATGAATCAAAATGCTTTTAGAGTTGTAATGGTATCAGAAGTTTGGTATTTAGGCAGCGGAGAAAAAAAATTGGTTTCCATATTTGGAATGGTATTCAGGAAACTAACAGCATAAATTTGAATAGCAGCATTATTTTTATCCTTAATTTAGCTGATGGAAATATGTAATATTTTTGCTCTTCTACAATCAGACTTACCTAACCTGGATAAACCGAAAATCAACACAAATCTATGTAAGTACTCATTTTTTATACTAGATTTAATGAAAATTAAAATTTGCCATTATTGAAATTAGCCATTTCAAAAATGAATGATAAATATCAATTACAATACTGTAAACAGTATCAAGAAAATAAACTATGGTAATTATTAATTCGATCTAAATATTTTCCCCTAAAACTTATAAAAAATATTAATTTCATAATTCCCATAATAGTTTATAATTACTTAAAAATTATAGTAATCGCAGTAGTAGTTTCCCCACCTCCCTTCCCTTATTACCCCTACTGCGCCACCCCTACCTGTTGCCTGAGCATAAAAAGGTTTGCAGGCCATTTACTCGTCCTCTTTTCTGTTGACCGCTGAAGGCTACGTTACGAAGTCCAACCCTGCTCGAAGACACCTCGCTGCCGCACGAAGGACGTCGCCTAGCGTATTGCAGACTGTTGGTCGGCTCTTTTCGTGAGTCTCATTAAATATACTAGAAGTATTGTTCCTCGCTAATTTAGGTCTTAGTGTGCGTGTGCTTTACTTATTTTTACGGTAGTTTGATCAGTTTCCAATATCGTGATTGCTAATGGGAAGTAAACGAGTTAACCGCGTGGTGTTGATATTAATAAAGGTGTAACTTCGTTCAGGTACATAGTTTTATCGCAAGGACTTTTTTATGCTATTCTATGCCGTAATTGATTGCGAGTTTGTTGCCCGTTCCTTGTTTCATCTTGATCTTTACAAAATGCAACAGTTAGGTTAAATATCTTTATTCTGATTGCGACATTACTCGATTGTCCGTTTAATGTACCTCAATTTTAAAATTAGATGCATTTGTTCCTTACAGCATAGTTTCGCGAATGAGCTTTTGTTTAATGGAACATACATTTGACCAACTGATCCTAGGAGGGATGTAGATTTTAGATTTCACTTACTTTCACTGGAAACATATTGCGTTCAGAGTTCAGTATTGTTATAATTTTTCTCAGGTATGATTTCTACTTTGATCCGTCTACGTTCGATGCGCTTAAGTGTCTGATTTTGGCGTCAGCGGTACGCTTCAGGCTGTGCTATCTACTTTATTGTTGGTGAATTGCAATTCAATATAGAATTAAATGTAGAGTTTGCATTTGACCATTGGGGTTTCGGGAACCATTAGACTCAACCATAGATAGAGATAGAACTCAATCATAAAGAGATAGCTCTTTTTTACCTGGTCCTAAATTATAATAGTATATAATATACCTTATCTAAATTATTTAATGTTGTGAGAGCCTACCGTGAAAGTAAGCAATAGCCATAAGCCATAAGCAAACTTTGCGGCGGAAACCAAACTTTGGCATTAGACTGGTTCGCGGATTGCAATGATCTCGTGAATCAAAAGCATTGGTTTGGATAAGGAATTTCCTCAACTTTTTCGCTCTTTTAGTTTATCTTCTGATAGCGGGTTTAATAAATTTTCGCTGAGATGTAAACGCATCGAATTCGTGCCGTGGCAATGAAAATGTGGTAGGAGTGGAAGTGATTTCCGTAATCAGAGCTTACTTTTGACCCTCACGCAATGGTAGTACACACCCGACGAATATCCTAATTGGTTTCATTTAGTTCGATGAAGGATTTAACGGCTAAATCAGTTACGTAACCGCAAGGATGAAAACTTGCATGATTTTTGATAATGATTTTAATGATAATTTGATAGATCGATATATCTTGTATGTGCTAACAGAGAACTGTTAAATCGAATGTAGTATCTTGCTGTTCAACATGAGAGAAATGTCCAAATATTGTACGCAGGTCGCAATTCGATATTCACACGCTTAGACATCCCTTGAATTTTGCACCGCACGTTTTCCTCGCATGTGTTGGGTGAAGTGGTCTGGAACATGCTCTGTTAATTGTGATGTCTTACTGAAATTATCCTTAGAGATAAACCATATATTTATACATATGTAACGCTAGTTCCGGTAATACTTACTTAGGTGCTTAATTCTTGATGCGAATTTACCATTGTTCAGGTCAATTTATTCTGATGTATAATTTTCAATAACCTTAGTAAGCAAAAACTGCTCCAAAAGTATCAGTTTAGGCACATCAGCAGAAAACAGAACATTTTAAGGCGTTTTCTTAGTCTGTAATGTATGAAATTCAAATATTTACTCAAATTCTTTTTGAACTCACTTTTTGGCAAATTTTCTTAATGTAATGTGTATATGACATCCTCTTTGGGAAAAAATTCAAGCAGTTACTTCTTGAAGCTCTCAACAGTAGCACAGTGAAGAGGGGGGATTCAGGGTTACCCTCCCCCCCTAGAGGGTTAAATTCTTTAAAAATCACAATCTAGTTGCCCAATCACAGAAAGATCGATTATTTTGCTACATAACTGTGCAAGTCTTATTTTCTATCCAGATAATGTTTCTGGAGTTTTTGTAACATCGTGTGAGATATAGCATGCATGATTATCTTGGCCCCTGTAAAAAATTATTTTAGTTCTCTCAACTGTCTAGAATTCCCTTATAGAAATATCCTGGCTCTGCCATAACTGCACTTTTTTGTTCTAGCAATTAAATGCTAAATTTTTCAAGACTTTTTTATAACTTAAGGCTATGTTAATATTATTAAAAATTGTTTTTTGAGGAAATTTTAAACTTACCATGCTATTGTTGCAGAGTTCAGAAAGCATTTTCAGTTACAATTCAAAGTGACATGTAATTTTCATATAAGGCTATTTTTGTCAATCTCCAATGTGATTTTATTCCTAAATTTCCACTGCAGGTTTAATTCAGTGAACTATGTACTTGGCTGGATTTAGACATGGAGGAATTGCAGCAAAGAAGACACCAGGAGCTTATTTTTTGTGCTTTATTGAAAATATTTTGAAGTGTACATTTTATTACAGAGATCAATAAAAATGGCAGAAAAGACCTTTTCAAGTTTCATTGTGAACATGTCTAACTCCCCACCCGCCAAAATTTTTGGTACAGTAGCGGATGTCAAACCTGGGCCTATCTCGGAGCTCAAAAGAGCAATTGTTTTTCCTGCAGCTGTGGCAGCCATTTTGTCTTCTGCACTTGTATTCTCAGTGATCTGGGTCTTTTCAATGGCTATGTCCAGAATAATTCTAAGTGAGAATTATTCTGAACAGCCATTGAAAAGACATCACTGAGAATACAAGTACAGAAGGCAAAAATTGATCTGAAAAATAAAAATATGAAACATGAGAAAACACTTATTTTTTTAACCAACTGAATGACCTTGGGGACTTAGTATAATTTTTCAAGCAGTTTAGGCATCAAAGGGTTAAAGCAAAATTTCTGGAAATTCTAGAACGTTCTGGAAACTTCACAATTACTTTCATTATATTCAGAATTAAAACTTGATCAAAAATTAAAAAACAGCATTATTATTTTTAACCAAATGAATTAATTTGTGGACTTAGTATAATTTTTCAAGCTATTTTGGTTTCAAAGGGTTGAAACACTCAAAAAGTTAAAGCAAAATTTCTAGAATGCTCTGGAAGTATAATTTTGCTATTATATAAAGGATTCAAAATTTAACTGAAAATCATGAGAGATTATGAAAAAATATTAAAAGACTTTGAAAATTCAAGAATAATTGCAAGAACCAATTGAAAAATGACAATAGCTAGAATCATACTACAAAGCAACACTGAAGAAATGCAATAAACTTTTAAAATAATATAAGCAATGAAAATCAACGTGAACACATGGAAGTTGCTATAAAATTGAAATGACACAGAGTCTTAGAACTACTCGAACATGTAAACCAGACAAAGTAAATTTTACCATGCTCACAAAAACAAAAATGTCATGAATAATTTCTTTCAAATTTCAAACAAAACTAGTAAATAAAAATATTTTTTGAAAGATGAAAACCTGCAGTATTTCTATTGTTAAGAGTACTTGATTCAAATAAAATGTGGAACAAACAAATATGAAGCACCTGAAAACCATGCATCCTGAACCAAGGAAAATGCAGTGAAATGTCAAACAGAATTGAAGGGAGTTTCTATTTATATGAATATCTTAAATAAATGCTCTTCAGAAACTGAACTCTACCAGTACTTACTAACGTCGCCTCTACACCCTTCTTTTGATTGACAGGATTTGAAAAATATCACAATTAAAGAAAAGAAGTCCCAAAAGTTTGTTTGACCAGAAATACTTAGGTTTTTGACTTTAATATATTTAAAGGAGATAACAAACTTACTGTATAAAAACATGAATTATATCACTAATCCTCTTAAATTTATGAATTCGCAAAATTTATTAATATCTGAAGCAGAGGTTGATTTTATCTCACAAAGTAACTACACTGGAAAAGCTGCTCATTTAGCTACGAAAAACTAGGATCAGAACAGATTGCCAAGCCCTTGGAATTCCTTGCCATTTGAATGCCAACCATTTCTGACTGTGAAGTTAAGTACGTCGAGGATTGAAATTAAACACTAATGTTTGGTTCTGAAAGTTAATGACATTTTCAGTGAATTATTCAAAGTCAGCCATCCGGATGCTTTTAAGTAATCATCATTAGTCCTTATCAAAATTTAATTTGCTTTTAGATAAAAGTTTCAAAGCATAATTTTATATATTTAGATGATAATCCTTTATGTAATTAATGAAAGCTTCAAATGAATCCTTTTCATACGTTTATTCTCTATCAAAATGTGCATAAGTCCACAAGAAATGCATTCAAATTATTGCAGCTCTAAAGGGAAGAATCAAAAAATTAATTTGTCTGAATTGGCATTATCTCGAGTTTTTCCTTTAAAAAAAGTTCATAAAATTGAGATTTTACGTTATCTAAGAAACATATTGGAAAGAACCTACTCTCTGACAAAAATATATCAAATATTATAATCCATAGCACATAGAAATACTGCAGTTTCCAAAGCATATATCACATTAAAACAAGATTTTCTAAAGCCATAAAACAAGTCACACCCAACTCTACATCAAATTGGTTCATGATTTGATGATTAATAGCAGTAAAAAATTCAGCTTCCTTACATTCTAGTGTTTCTTGATTGGAAATAACTCTCAAAAACTTTAAAATTTGAGATTTCCCCTGAAGCATATCCTAGATTTTGCCAAACGAAAAATATGAGTTCTTCATGATGTTCCATAATTAAATTTGAAATTTTTGTTCAAATCATTCTATTTAGACCATCCACTTTAATCCTAGTCCTTAAATTGCTAGTTATCAAAGTTGCTGTATTATTGTTTATGGAGCTTATAATCTGGTTTGAACAATCAGAATGTAATATTACTGCATACTTTGAAATCCTGAACTAAACAATTTGATTGATTCAAGAAAATTATACCAAATATATGAAAACTCACTTCTACTAAGAACACTATTGTAATATTATTAAAGGAGATAATTTTCATCACATTTGGCATTTGGCAGGGGCTACGATAGGTGAGAACCTCTTTTTTCTTATACCTTAATAGAATCTAACCTAATCTTAAGAAATAAATCTTTTGAACGTTTGTTAATGCTAATAAAACATACTATAACATCTTGTTTTTGCCATATATTTTTCTTTAACCTCTGCTTTAAATTTCATAAATAAATCCATCTATGAGATTAATTAAAAACGTTTCTTTGTTATTATTTTTCTAAATGATAGAACTAACAACAGCAATTGGAATATCACAATAAAAGTTGTAGCTCTGTGCAGAAGGAGAGTGGCTTCTGGATAATGTTTATAAAACAAAATGGTATCTGAATAACATTTCTTTTAAAGGTTAAATTAATCAAGGAATTAAAATAACAATGGCAAAATCTAAGAGAAGAGCACTGTTTCATAGCTATCAACTTGGTTGTCATTGTATTGAAGGCAATTTTACTTTGGCAGAAATAGTTTTATGGCTTAGAAATTCTTGCATCATCATAAAAAACAAAGTCTCTGAAAAATTACACAGAAACTGATGTGCAACCAAAAATAAGCTTTCCAAAATTCATACCCTGAAATTTTTCTAACACAGAGAATAACAATTTATACAAAGCAAAAGTTGTAACAGAAAAAAATACTTGCAGGACAACAAGAATGCGCACATATCTTTCTGGCAATTAGGAATATGCTTCTGATTATATGATCCATGATTTCATATATTTTACACATTATTTTATTTACTTGATTTCTGTTCTCTAATAAGAATTATTTTACTGATATTAAAATACACTTAAAGGCAATATTCAAAGAAGGAATAGTATAATAAAACAGCAAGAATTTGATTAACCTGATAAAATCAAGGGTTATATACCAATAATGCCATAAGTTAGGCCTCATCATTTCTTTTACTCAATCACTGACTAAAAATTGACGAACTTTCAATAAGCTCTTGTTATAGTTATCAAATAAAATTTAAAATAATTTTCCAAGTGTTGCCCTATTAAAGTTGTTCACACAAGCATAAATTAACAAGAAAAATCATATTTTTATGGTCTCTGATTTTCCATAAAAAATAATATCATTAATGAAAAATGACAAATTTATGCTTGTACAATGCTATTCTCAGTAGATTCTGAACGATTGTGACTAAGTTGATGATGGTCAATAGAGAACACCTACATTTTTCCTTGCTAATCCACCACTTCATTAGAAATTTCAAATTTAGATAATAACAGGGAAAATCATTCACAAGTGGGTTGATAATTGAAAATGTTAGGGAATTAGGCCAATTATGACCAGGTTTTGTTACATACTTAGATTTATAGTTAAGCTAAAAATTATTTTAAAATAAGCACATAGTTACAGTTTGCTAACTCTTGCAATTTTGAGCTGGTGCTCTGATCAGGAGCAATTATTATGGCTCACAGATTTCCTCAAGAGCTGTTGCTGCTGATGGCACGCTCATAACGGTTTAAATACATTAACATACAACAAAAATAATATGGCAATGGTCTCCTTTTCGTGTAATTTTAATTTTAGGTTATTAATATAATTTACACATCAGAGTGGCTGGATGAGTGTTTGGTTTTAATCTGCTTTACACTGAACAAATTAACGAATAATATTCTAACTTAATATGTCACAGCATCATCTCATAACATCACGCAAAGCTATTTAGTCATAACAGATTATTTGTTCTATGATTAAGAATAAAGACAAGTAATGTGTGACAAGTGATGACATTATTTACATCTGTGTTTAATACATATTTCCAACTGCTATTGAAACTCACTGTAAATGATTTCCTCTATATTTTACAATTAACAATCAATTTTTAAAACCATTCAATGAAATGGATTCTCTCCCTTTTCTAAACAGTAAAAAGAAAGGAAAACTGAAATCAATTTGATGAGAACATATAGAAATGGAAATTCTAACTCACCAAATTGAGAGCTGAAGACCATTTTCTTCCTGGGGGTGCAGTCAGGGTTGAGATCAAAATCTATTGCAGAAACTTCCCTTTCTTCTTTTCTGTACAGCCATAAGCACAGTATACCATCCACTCACTATGTATTACCAATCCCCAGAATTTAGAAGGGATTCACTGAATAATAGTCGAACTTCATATTGTAAACACAGGAGCTTTGCCCATTGTGGACAAATAATTTCATCCAACTGCCTAATTGCACCTCTTCATAACTTGGTTCTTCAAAAACTACTCAAATTTCTTCCATGTTCCGGCTAAAATTCTTCCTTGGCAGCCTTGTGAAGTATTTTTCCAGCAGTCATTGAATACTGTAACAGAAATAGTCATTATCTTAATGATTTGTTTTTAATGGTGTATTGCTCACTTTAAGTATTTCCTTAAAAATTTTGCTATTTACTAAAATGAAATAAATCTCTCAAAGTTTTCACATAAAAGGTATCTATTATGTTATTTCATTCAATTAAAAACTATCTCAACAGTAATTTGTCTAAGTAAGATTCTACATAATGGAATTAAATATATATTGAGAGCAAAATTGTCTTTCATAATATGAGATTCAACATATAATGGAATATCTTCCTTTATGCAACAAAGAATCATAATTCATGCAAGCGGCAACAGCCTTTCACTCAAAAATGGAGTGATACAAGATGCAAGACCAATTTAGGCAACAACGTGTATTGAAATCAAAATGCCAAAACAATGTCAAGCAGGAACAATTTCAGGATAGCATAAAGGATTTCAGAATGAACTAATTTTCCTGAAAGAAAAATTTCAAAAATTGAACTCCTTTAAAAGCTTACCTATAAATGTGCTCTAAATAAGAAGTAATTATAGACTGAACAGCCTTATGCTCGAAATAATCACTATCTTTATTATCGATAACTGCCTTATCCTTGCTGGCTTCATTGACTAATGACGGTAAAAGTTGTTTTTCAAAGTTCGACAATCCCCAATGGGATTAAGTTCAAAATTGTACACAATCTATGATTAAATATCACGAAAAATTGGCGTTTTTCTCAACAAATCATTCACAACACACATTTAACCAACAAAATGAATCGAATGGCCACTAGCTAGGTTGAATAGGTATGTACTTCGCCACTCTGCAATACCAACATACCAATGCTCGAGTTCTCAAAGAGAGATACTAAATGCGTAAATGCTAATAGAGATTAACTTATTCTACTGCGAATACTCGTTACCCGCGAAATTTTCCAGATACCTTTATTCCATTAATTACTCTTCGTAGCGCTAGGTTTGAATATCACAAACATTAATTATGCTAATGCTGAAAATTCATCACTGATGCAGTCGAAACTGAATAAGCGAATGACATTGTCACCGAAAGGTCCCGTCATTTTCACCCCTGAAAAGCTCTGTGTGTGAGGAAGTTGAAACTACTTCAAGAGAGTCATTTTTCACAACCGGACCTCTATAAGTTAGACAGCCGTTAGAGTAATTAATTACTTTTAAAAGTTAGTTAACTTTTGACAATTACCTTGAATGATTTAAAATACTTTCCCGGTGGATGTTAAGAATCCTCGGACTGCAGAGATTATATGACAACTGCTCGTCATCCTTGAAAGTGTCGGCCGATGTTGATTGACGAGCAAACACAGAGTAATCTCCCCAGTATGATGTTGTGTTGCGGGTTCCCTTTACTCCGATCGTCGATTTTCGGTAGTTTATTGCAGCGCAATTAAGGCCAATTCACACGAACCCCGTTACACCTTTTCATTGCTATTTCCTCCGCCACCACTAGAATTATTATCGAAATTTTTGGACGAAAAGGAGAGTCTCTCCTTGTGAGAGAGAGGATCCGAAAACGGACGTGGCCTTACAGTGTACATATGTATGTACATCAAATGGGGATCGAACTAGCCCAAGTGGAATGGTCTTGAAATTTGCGTTAGGTATTCGATTTCTGCCGGTCGAACAACCTGAATACGTAGTGCTGATCGCGAAGGACTTTCTTCTTTGGCGAAGTGAAAGTGCTTGTGTAGGGTCTCCCGGACAGTGGGCAACGCGTTCTATTTCGTTGAAAGCGGTCGAGGGTTCGATTCCCGGTTGGGGCCCACGTGCGAAATGACCTAAGCTGTCGAAGCACTTTTAGTAATACTAATAGGTAAAGTGTATTGGTGACCTTCACTGTCTTAACAAGCGGAATGCTAATCATTAGGTTTAACGGAATAGTTTCTTCATGAATTACACTGAATATTGTAATGTCGGATAAATGCCAACATAACAAACATAACCTCGTACAGAACGAAAATCCTTGAGGGCGAAAACCATGTTTTTGCTTTTTGCCTTTACCAGAAAACTACAAAATATTCCTTTTTAAGACTTGTAAATTTCTTAGAATTCAGTTACTTTCAAAGCCACATTTTTAATAAGTGTTAGATCTCTGATGAGTAATATTTTAACAAATTGTTGGCAGTGAATATTTAGATGTAATTTTAAACATTAAGTGATACGATAGGCTTCTAAAAGTATCTCCCTTCTCAAATTTTAAAAATGGAAATCACCCACCACTCAGGAAACCTTCATCGTTCATTTCTTTTTGCTCTAAAGATCCAATTAAAATTAGGAGAGAGACTGAATAATTTAACTATTGGAGATTTCTCAGACAATTTCTAATTCAATTCGACTTTCTAGCCAACGCAACTGTAGATAAGCCCATATTTATCAGAAAAGTTCTTTTCAGAGGAATGACTATCTGTTAGAGAAGACAAACAAACGAAGTTTCTGTGTAGCATAAATTATAAATAGTGCATTGGGCTGAAAGCAAGGCAAATAAAGGTAACAAATGTGGAGAATTCTTAGAAAATATGAGAAAGCCATACTACCGAGGAAATTATGAGGAAAATGAAGGATATGGGGGGAGAGGCTTATGGGGGTCTAACTATGATGATCAACCTTGTGAAACCTCATACGGAGGTAAAAAATAAATGAGGTGAAACTAAGATTGAAATTTGCAATAAACAGCAAGAACTTTTATGTGCTTGAGAAAAAGAGTTTCTTCTGTGATACTTCATGGGACTGCTGGATTAGGGACAGAGACATGGGCTGGGATGGACTTCATTTAAACAGGAGGGGAAATTATTAGATTGGTACAATAGTAATGAATGTAATTTACTCCTTCAAAGAAAACCCAGAAGAGATGAGCAAGTTGGCACAAATGGGAAAAGGAAGTTAAAGGAAGCAATGAGGAAAAAATTATATAAATATCAATGAAATTCAAAATTTTAATATCGATGCTAACGTGAATATTGATGACGTAGTTGTTACTGATAAGCAAATTTAAAAAAAATAAAGACAGAGCAGGCAAAGAAACTTGTGGAAATGTTAAGAAAGATTGTACTTGAATTAAAAATCCAACTTAAGGACTGCTAGGGCTCCCAATAGCCAAGTGGGCAACGAGTTCGACTTCAATGAAAGCGGTCCCGGTTCGATTCCCGGTGGGGGCCCATGTGCGAAATGACCTAAGCTGTCGAAGCACTTATTAACAATACTACTATACTATTAAGGACTGCTATGTATAATGTATGTAAGGACGACTCCCCAAAATTTCAGTTTAAAGGGAAAAAGTTTCTAAAGATCCTTCAGGTGAATTGTAGAAGTGTATTGAATAAGAACCTAGAATTTACAACTAAAATCTAAATGCATCAAATGAACATCGAAGCAGGGATGGAATCCTGGCTTAGTAAGGACATCGCCCCAGAGGAAATATTTCCAAGCAATTGTGAAGACCACACATTTTATTAATAATTAAATTAGTGACCCTTGTTTTCCCTCAATGTAAATGAGAATATTTTGCTGCTGAATTTGTTGCGAGTTCAGAGTGAAAATGTAATATTTAAATTCCACATTAAAATTTCAATTAAAAGGAATATCTTCGATTATTTTCAAATGCAAAGGAATCCCGCAGAAATCTATCATTCCGCCATCAAGGAAAGTCTTATCAAGTAAATTTTGAGCTATTTCGGTGATGTCCAAATTGTCTATTTCCAACTTCATTGAATATAAGTTGTCACCAAATTTTATTTTAACCCAAACCAGATGAAAGTTTACACAAATTAACTTTTGTGGAAGAATCAGCCCAACAACTCTCTCATTAGAAAACCTTAACATTGATGCGTAATCATTCTTAGAAATGGTCCTCATATCTTCATCATAAACTTATTACTTGAATGAGTGACACTAGCTATTATTCAGGGTCTCTTTGTGAACCAATTGTTATCAATGGTTCCATGAGTGGTGAATGAAAACACACCTGTAGCTCTCAAAATTCGGTACAATAAATGTTGACTTCCCCATAAATTTAGCACATTTAGGCAGTGAAAATAATCATTTTGATCGACGGCTTCTTGAGGATATTTCTCATCAATAAAAGAGTAAAATTACTGTCGTATTTACAAACACTTTATTGATACATATATTTAATTTATAATACATCCCAAGCATTTTCCTGATAAGTCAAAGCAACAAAAATTACAAATCAAACCAAGATGCATTTCAGTCATTCCATTTTTTATATTAGAGACAAAATGTAATCATTGACAGGCATTACTTTCTTCCTTAGACAAATCTTGATCTAAAACTTCTTGAAATAGGTCGAGATGTAGTAATCATCTTGTCTCTTCGAAGTACAAAATAATATACATACATAATATAAGAAATAAAATAGTAAACGATAATATTGAAATATTTTTCAGTGTTTTACTACTGAGTGGTTTAAACCAATTAATTTTTTTTTTCAAGAGTTCTTCAAACAAATCTGGTTCTAAAACTTTTTTGAAAACTGTCCTGATTTCAAAGTAATCTCCTCTCTCGATTTGAAGAAATGTTCGTTCCTCATTTTTAAAAATCTCCTGAAAAGCTCCTGTGATTGTATTTTTCTCAGTGCATCGAAAATATTTTTTACCAAATCAAGTGCATTTACATACATTCCATCGTTTTTCAAAATGTCTACCTCATGAAGGAATGTATTTCCCAAATTACTTTTCATCAAAATAAGCTCTTCAAAGGTATTTCTGCCAGTCTTAAGCATCTTATCTGAATATTCTAGCAAAAAAGGTAAATTGTTTACATTATAAAATGCTGCATGATGAAGAAATGTACAACCATCTTTATCTCTTTGCATCAAAAGGTCTATTATTTCACTAACAGACAAATACTCAGTAAGAAATGTGAGATCTACTTGATATTCATTTGCAGCTAAAAAGTGAAAAATATTTCTTTGAATCCCATCCCTACTCCTTAGCAGCTGCATGAAGCATTCTTTATCACTTAAAATGACCTTGATTTCCTCCAGATTCTTCTTCATTATTTCAGAGGAATTGCATTCAAATATGTAATGAATTACATTATTTCCCTCTTCATCAGAGCTAGAAAGCATTTCCCTTATCTCGTTTTTTCCAATTCGATCCTTATAAAACAGGAGGAGATCATTAAGATGCAAATTCCTCTCAAGAGCTAAATGAAACATATTCCTTGAAGTTCTGTCTGTAATCTTAAGAAACAGTTTCATCTTCTCTACACCATTCAAAGTATTCTCAACAACTCGCAAACATTCGATGAAAACTGAACTTGAATACCAATCCTCTCCTAAATACATTAAATAATCACTGAATGAAATCATTAAATAATCCTTGAAGTTCTGTCTGCAATCTTAAGAAACAGTTTCATCTTCTCTATGCCATTCAAAGTATTCTCAACAACTCGCAAACATTCGATGAAAACTCAACTTGAATACCAATACTCTCCTAAATACATTAAATAATCACTGAATGAAATCATTAAATAATCCTTGAAGTTCTGTCTGTACTCTTAAGAAACAGTTTAAGTAAAAACAATTCAACTTGCGTCGTGTATTCTTCAGTTTCAACAAATTTAGTGATAATCCCTAAAACATCTCTGAAAAGCTTCAAATGGAGCAAATATCTCTGCTCTTTCATTACATAAGGCGGATGTAATGAAACCAAACCCGTTAACATCTGTATGTCTTAATAAATACAAAATACTATCAGCTGCAGCATTTTTCTTGTCACGTTCTCCAAATTTCCTCTACAAAGAATCAAAGAACAGCCATCCACCAGTAGTCGAAATCGCATTCCTTCAGCAAATCTATTACTTCTTGGGTATTTTCAGAAATTCTTACAAAAGGTACGATGTAGATAGTAGACTTCGAAATCTCTCTCTAACAAACTTATTAACATGTTAGCTGTGAAGCAACTCCCAATGGCAAATGTAAGCTTAGTCTCCACATTAGAAGGATATGAACTTGGCATCACATACACAAATTCAGGTACTACAGAGAACTCTCTGCTGGAAAAAATTACATGCATTTTATGCATGAGCTTTTTAAATAAATTCTTGCTTACATCAACTGCTTCAAAAATTTCTAAACCTTTTTCACTATTTTAAAACAACAGAATACATCAAATTAGATTCATATAGTGCATTGTGAAAAATAAGGAGAAATATGTTTTACAAGAAAATCATAATCCTCGAACAATTTTTTTGAAATATTTTCAAAATTTTTCTCTCTCAAAGCACTTGAAAGAAGTCTTCTTACCACATTATATCCTGGTTCAGAAACTGGTTTAAGGAGAACTACTTTTGTTAACATTTTCCTTGTGTGTTCTGCTACAAAGAACTCTGCAAAAGTGTTGTGCAGGAACTGTATTCTCTCGTTATAGATAAAAACTATTCCCAAAGCAGAGGACAGTTTTCAGTCACCTTCCTTCAATTCTGAGGCCAAACAAACTTTCTCTTGGACCATTGACTGAAATGCTAAATTCATATTCAATCCTATATGCATCGTCTCTTTTTTTCTACATTTTCATCCTTTAAGTCACCTTCCTTCACCCTTTGTTTCTCCTCGATGTATATCAGAATCTACTGCTTGACGAATTGATGGTAAAGATGAAAAATATCAGATTCAAGTTCTATGTTAAAGTTACAATTAAAATAAATGATTCCCACCATATTCAATACACCTTCCCTTATCTGTTAGGAGGCTTCAACTTGTTCTTCCAAAATTTGTCCAAGAATGTAACCTGATCTTTCCCAGAAAATGGCACCAACTGATGTGAGATTCTATTCAGCCATTCCTCTAATTGCTTTAGGTGATGCTTCCTGGTTGTTACAATCATCTTGGCATCTGTCTTTTCACTCAGAAATGAAAGGAGTTTCAATGTATTCTTTAAATATTTTGATGGAATTTCATCAAAACCATTGCAGAATACAAAACATTGTCCATATCTACTCAATTGCTTAAAAAGATTTTTTTCTAAGCCAGTATTTAATCCAAGTATGAGGAAGAAGTAATCTAACATATCTTCCTCATCACTGTCTAGTTTAATACTAGCTAATGATAAAGGATTCTTCTTCCCTGTTAGATCTTTCTCTGGCGCTAAGAATTCATTAAAATCAATTTGCCATAACCATGAACGATGGAAGGTTTCCTTCACTCCTCTGATAAGACTGGATATGACTGTGGATTTTCCACATCCAGCATTATCAGAGATTATGACGATCTTTTTCTTTTCCAGGAATTTCAGCATCTCCTTTTCACTGAGTGTTATTGGCTTAACAACCAGTTTGGAAACATCCCCAGATAAATCAGAGTATCTCAAATAAAACACTTTATCGTCAAACTGCACCCAAATGTTGGTTTTCCTGGAGTTTTTCCTCACAAACTCTTTGAAAGTCATGGGTTTATGAATATTGACGATAAATACTGATTTATCTGTCTGGATGTCATAATCTGATCCACTGAACCAGTTTATCATCGATCTGCAACTCCTTCAAGTACCTCTTACTTAAGCCACTCAAGAAAATATTATTGGTAGAGGGCAAAATCTTGAAGAATTCCTGGTCTACAGTCATTATCTGAAACTCTGTCAATGGGCCTTTGTATGTATGTCAATGAGCCTTTATGTTTAGTTTATGAACATTTTGTCTGTTGAATGCAAAAAGACGTGACAGTTCGGGAGATTCCATAATAATAGCTCACATTTCCAATCACAACCTTCATAATTTTTGTAAACATCTTTGACGACTGATTCTACGTGACACAACTGATCTAATGAAGTTTTCACAATCTCTTGGAATTCCCTCTTCAACTTGGAATCTTCCTCCCTGTATGGCTTTGCATTGTTCTCAAACAGTACTGTCATTGTCAAGTGACAAAAATCCTCCGCCACCACACCATACACTTTGGCTCTCTTCCAGGAATCACCGGATAACAAGTTCTTAGCTACGACAAAGATTTCCCTTGCATTTGACTGTGTTAATTCACAGATTTCAGACTCTACTTTATATAGACGATATGTCCTATTAAAATCCTCGGATTCAAAGTTGTACACAATATCGAACTCAACTTTTTCTAACACCATCATTACCAATTTGAGGATTTCGAATTCATTAAACTCCTCATAGAGGGAAATAACTGCGCGAAGGCAATCTCCTTCTAATCCCTGCAGAGACTGGCTCCAGGATATTAATTGAAAAATGCAGGATTTCTTGGATTTTCTGTTGCAATGTAATAGGAGGTGGTTTAAACATTTGAGGTCTATGTCTAGACTATACAAATCATACTCTTCAGAATCACAAACCTTGGCACCTTTGTGAATGAGATATGAGGCTACATCATATTGTTCACAAGAGAATGCGAGATAGAGAGCAGAGGTTCGTTCGAATGAGAAGTCTTGACCAGCTGCATCATTCTGTAGCACACGCCTCTCGTATTCTATGTCACCACTCTGGATGGCCTGGTGAAGTTCCCTCCACTCCTCACCATCCACAGACTCCTGGTCCAATTGCTCCTGTAAGGAAACAAAGCATTCAGGATAAAATCTCCTAACTAAATTCTAAAATCCTCCTAACTACATCCTAAAATCTACGAACTATTTATCTTCGAAAACAATTTTAACAAACAACCCTTTTCTGTCTAAGGGACTCTTACTTAAGATAAGTTTTCGTGAGGGAAATTCACCTTTCAACCGTAGATGAACACTATTACAAGAGTGGAGGACAATTCAAGGTGTTTTTATTTCAACTTTGAGGCTCAAATTACTTAATCATTGTCCACTATCTCATCTGATATCTTCATATGGATGTTCTTTCACTCTAGCCACCATGACATCCTTACCTCTACTACGGTGCATAATCCCTTGTTTTCCCTACAGTTATATTAGAACCTGCATCAGAGATAAAATCAAAGGCCAGGGGTTGTTCATTCTTCTTTTGCATAGTAAGTCTCATTTACCTCTCATAGAGAATTACCTCACTTCTCATCTTCCCTAGTGAGCTTCATTCCCTCTCTTAGTGCTAACCACCTCATCTCGCCTGGCAAGCTTCTAGAAACTCTTAATTCAACCTACCTAATTCCTTATCTTGCATAGTAAGCTTCATTTCCCTCTCTTAGTGCTAACCACCTCATCTCGCCTGGCAAGCTTCTAGAAACTCTTAATTCAACCTACCTAATTCCTTATCTTGCATAGTAAGCTTCATTTCCCTCTCTTAGTGCTAACCACTTCACTTCTATCTTGTGTAGCGAGCCTGATTTTCGTCTCTTATTGCAAACTACCTTACCCATCTCTCCTATATATAGTAAGCCTCATTCCCCTGCCTTAGCTTATAGTGGCCAATGATAGCGCGATGAGGTCTGAGCGGTTGCTAAAACTGAATACAGGTCAGACAGGCATTAAAATCACCGCCGTGTATTTATAATGAGTAATTAACCAAATGAATTATTGATAGAGTTAAATCCCAGAAACTGAATAAACTTCTATTCAATCTAGCTTTCCAATACTTCTTATATTCTTAGCTCGTAAATCTATCCTGTTTAGTATTCATAAAAGAATTGTGGTACAATTAGGACACGTGTTCAATTACAATGCTTATATTTGCACTTAAGTCCATCATCCTGGAGGGTGGGGTTTACCAAACAATATTTCTTATCCTAAAAGAATATACTCATTTTAAAATAAGAAACAACCTTTAGGTCGACATTTAAATAGAAAATTTCACTAATAAGGGAGTAAAATAATAAAAATATATTACCTCGTCCGATTCCATATCAACTGTCTGCTGCTCAATATTAACCTCTTCTGCCTGCAATTAAAGGCATACTATGTTAATAAATACGTAAAGAATACCAATATTTAAATATAAATACCTCTAAAACTACCATAAAAATGAGTAGGTGAATAGCATTTTTCGTATCAATAGACAGCTAAAAAAGTGATTTACGTTTCGGGAACCACTATCAAATATTTACCAATTATAACACATTAACTAAGTCTTGGTGTTCACATACAACTAAATTAAAGTAAAAAGGCCGTTAGCACACATTCTCCTATTTCAAGGCGAAATTTCCTTAAAAATCGACGTTTAATTTATCGGGTTACATTACCAAGTCTATCACAATAGTTATAAAACCATGCTCAAATTAGATTTACCGATATTAAGATAAAAAAGGTTCAAATCCCAATTCGGGTCACTGATTTTCGATGAATCAAATCGAAGACAGCAGCAGATTAATTTACAAAGTCGATTTCTGTGCTGGCATTAGAAATCCTTCCTTATCTTTCCTCTTTGGCCCAAGCACAGATCCAAGACCAAGGCTGCATATGCGCGCTATCTGCCGGTATTAGGGTTGAGTCGCTAAGTCGTCCTTAAATTTCTAACCCTTCTAACCACTCTTCCACGTTCATACTCAAAATTCTACATGTGGTTGAGAAGGGTAGCAGAATGAATATTATAGAAAAATTAGAAATTATCGAGAAAATAATGACAAGGAGTTCCACCTTACAAATGAAATAATTTTTCCTTACTCCACCCCTTTACTAGTGGCTGCTCTTCCTCGCCATTCCTCCAACCTCTCCTAGCTCTGTTTTACCCACCTAACCTCTTCCGCTAATATTACCCTTTCCCCTTGTTTCTCACTTCCCCTCTCCTTGGTTGGCTCTGGTTCTCTTGCTCCTATTCACCTTTCTTGAAATTGACGCTGATGTATTGAAACTTAACATGTAGTGTCTCTAAAGACTTTGTCTTTTTTTTCTTCTGTAGTATTTTGCAAAGTCATTTTGAATAAAATAATACGTTTCTTTTTGAAAAGTGGTTATATTTCATTCACTGATTATTTGTTTCATGTTGCGGTTTTCTCAGGGTTGATGAATTATGTTCAACAATAAAATAGTACAGATCCAGCTAAATCTTCTTTTGATGATCAAATATGATTTTCTAATCCCTTTTTATGCCTTCCATGACTCTGTTTTCAACAGGAAACTATAAAAAATATAATTTGATTTGATGGTAATTTTTAAAATAGAAAAATTCAGCTGATAATAATGATAAATCAACATCATGTAAGTACAAAAATCCTTTGTAGTGGGAAATACAGTAAGTTGAAAGAGAAAATCATCCTTCAGTAATTTTTTGAATACTGAAACCTCCAAACCACTGGACAAATAAAGGAAGAGAAAAATTCATCCCATTACTTAATTTCATTTTATTGAACAAATCATCTATTGCTTGAGTTATCAAAGATTACAATGGATTACCACCAGTTATTGCTTGAGAAAATCCATTCATTCAAGTTTTCAATGGGAGAATTGCTACAGTTAATGTTAATCAAAGCAATAACTCTGACCAGATTACTGACTGTATTGATTGTAACCTGGCAGCTATGACTTTTGTACTTTAGAATGAAGCTATCCTAAATTCTTGTATCACTTGTATATGAAACAACTTCATTAATGATGTAAATGTTTATTTTTTAAATAACTAGTTTATTTTCATATAAAATCAGCTTCAAATAAAAATTTTACTAACATACTTTAGCTAGATGGTTAAGTATTTCAATTGCAAGATCATATTTATACCAAGATCAGAGATAACATACAAATTGAATGCAAAAGTGTAACAACCACATTAAATTTCATTTTATACATCTACTAAAACCATCCCATATTTGTTACATTTAAATTACATTTTATGGCCTTTTGGTAATTTTAATTCAGCACCATGCATTTGCATTTTCATAAACTCTAACCCTTCTTGTGTTGTCACTATGATTTTGCACCACCTGCACAGCAGTGACTAAAGTTTATCAACAAAATTTTACAATCCTTCTCATTCGAAGAAAGACAGAACTTTTAATTAACAAAGAAGTTCCTTAACAGAAATGAATTGACTTACATTTTCCAAGAAACTGAAAGAATACATTTTAAAGATGCCTTGCTTGAATTTAAAATAAAAAAGACATTGGTCCCATTTTGATTTCCCACTTTTGTTTCTCACAGCTTTTTGTTGTTAATATAATTCCAAAGCATTGGCAATGTTAACATAGGAAACTACCTTCTTCATAAGGAATGCAACAGTTTAAGGTCCATCATACTTACAAACATTTTCATGGAAAATTAAATAAAGATAATATTTTAAAGATACAGTGACTTTCACCTGTGTCTAGCCATTGAATGACCATTAGAATGTGAATAAGAGAGCTTTAGATCAAAAAATCTTAAATACACCAAATATATTACTCATGTACCAACACTATCAATGGCAGTACAAGAACTTCCTTAGAAATTTTAATAGAAATATTAAAAACACCGAAATGTTTGCATGTAGGTAACATTCACAGTAGATAATGATTTTGGGTACAGTGATATGTTGAAGAGTAAAAAAGAAAAGTAGCTCAGAAATATAATACATATTTACAATATAAAAAACAGCTCACCTAATTTCATTGCTTAGTGCTAATTCTTTTACTTCACCAATGCAAAGGCAAGGATAATGTGTACATACACTAATGATGAGATTCGAGGCGATTCAATGAAATCACTGGTATTTTACTGAAGAAGCATGCATGTCAAATAACTTTTGCCAGAACAAAAGTGTAAGGTATAGATTGCTCAAGTAGTCCACTATTCCTTATTTATGAAATTCAAAATCAAGTATGCGATTTTGCAATTTGCATACAAGAGCCTTCATTCCAAAAAATGAAGAGGAATTATTTACAATTTTCAAATTATGAATATGAACAAGCACATTCAGTTGAAGCACATATGATTCACTTTCCTTCATTCTTCCACTCTAAGTTCTCAACGTAACAAAACTTACATTACAAATCTCCATTACAAATGATGCATTTTTTCATTTTCAGACAATACATCCAGGAAAAGCTATCTTTCACTTTTTTTAAAGCTTCAAAAATTTGATTATGAAATTCAGCTTTATAAGAGCATTTGAAAGACACACTGATGATGCCAAAGGAAGACAATTCTTGCCATAAAAGAGGCATAAACTTTGTTCAAAGGTCAATTTCCTCCATTGTCCTTGAAAGACGATTATTTTCAACTCTTCTCCTCTGAGATCTTCTAACAGCGTCTGCTCTTCTGTAAGGTTCACTTTTCAGACCGAGGAGAATATCCTCTAAGGCTCCATTGTATACTTCATCCTGTTGAAGCAGTTTCTTCTCATGTACCCTGTTTCCCTGTCCAGATCCAATTTGCTGGCCAGTTTTACTCTTCAGCTCATTTATCACTGCCTCCTGATTAGAGAAAAGCATGTTAATTCCAAACATGAAAGATAAAGGGCATGCAGCAGGGCCCAGTCCTTCAACTGAAATTTATAAAGTTATTTCCTGACAGATGTAACACATTTTGTCTTTGTCAGCAAAACAATTAGAGCAAAATCATGATATCAGTAGTAACTTTGACAACTTTGAAATTTCAACAGATGATAAATCCAAAGTTTCCAGTCAGATGCTGAATTATGCTCTGCTGATTTCTATTTCCATTTGTATATTTTAATGAATGAAAGAATAAAGCCTTGCATATAGGAAAATGTACATGTAATGTTACAAAAACTTTTCACTGTGTCTGATCATGTATCTTCTTAAAGAAGATTATAGTTCTCCAGGGGCTTTCTACAACATACACATCTAATGCAGTTCATAGTAAAGAAAATTTTGCTGTCATTTTTATTGTACGAGCAGCTAATGTACTACATTATGTAATGATTATTTATAAAATGAGAAATAATTTAATGTATGCATGCTTTGCAAATTGTGAAAATGATTTTAATCAAGTGGCCAAAATTGATGGAGACATTAGAAGACAGAGGTGTTAAGTTGAATATGAAGATATCAGCTGCTGAATTTGGAATTGAATCAAATAGAAAAAATTACAATAGCTAATGGGGAATGATATTAAACAGAGATAGTATGTGGAGTGAGACAAGATTATCCTTCCTATCCAGAAATTTCATGTGTAA
Organism: Ladona fulva; assembly: GCA_000376725.2. NCBI lineage: Eukaryota > Metazoa > Arthropoda > Insecta > Odonata > Libellulidae > Ladona > Ladona fulva. The sequence goes on along the minus strand of KZ308133.1, from coordinate 1,278,226 downwards.
ATACAGAAGAAATATTTATAGAAAGCTGGGATAAGTGTGAGAAAAAATTAAGTTGTGAGATCCAAAAATAAGAGAAAGGCCTATTAACCTTTATACAAATTACCTTAAGTTACCAGGCAATATAAGGAGTAGTTCTATGAATGGCAAATTTAGATGAAATAAAAAATTCTAATTCCATTTATCCATTTCCAATACACTAGCTATTGATGGGTTTTTGGTAAAAGAAATTTGCAAGTATTTTGGGGACAGACCCTACTTTCTATCATAAATCTTCTCATATCTCATCAGCCTTCATATTTCCTTGGCTGAACTCTAAATCCTCTGATGTTACATCTGAATTTCCCTGACGATCTTTAAAAATTACCTTCTTAGTGATGTCTGCCTGGTTCACATAATTGTAATGTTGGTTTTGAGATATATTGTAAGAGGCTTATTTATAAAAATAACCAGTAGAGTAGTCCTAAACTCAGCAGAGGTTATAAACTTATCTCAATTACAAGTCGTGTATGCCACACAGGTAAAATAATCAACAGGAAAAGGAATTTTTTTGTACAAAAATCTCTGCAAGTAGAAATTTTGAATAAAAAAATTGTGGTTACTGGACCAGAAAATTGTCTCCAATATCATGTTTTGTATGCATCAAACAATCTATGAGGTATGCAATATCCAACATGGGATACTAATGAATTCAATTAATTAAGGAAATGAGACTCTAACGGCCAATAATTATAAGCAATAAGTTTCTTGTATACTAAGCAAATCATTTATATAATAAATACCTGCTGTTTCTTCTGATTTATTTTATTCCTCTTTGTCACTTCTTCTGAGTTATTATTATGTGCAAGGAGAGCAGCCTGTTCTAACCTCCTTCTCTGTTCATTCTCCTGATCTGCAGCCTAAAATCAGGACAGATATAAGATAATAATTTTTTTTATAGAGATATAAGCAATGGGAAAAAATGCTAACAAGTTAATGGAAACAAAATAAAGAAGAGATTCGAAAATAAGGGAAAGGCAAATTTTATCAAAGTTGATATGTAATAACAAATCTTTGAAAATTACTCAAAGAAGTGTCAAAATAATGGCTAATGAGACTATATCAAACATAATAATTTATGATCGTGGTTCCCTCTAACCCTTTAGTCTATGGACTGAGGTAACATTTGGATTAGAGAACTTGGTTGTTAAATGATTATCAGGAAAGTATAAAAAAATGAAATTTTGCTATTTTTATTCCATGGAAAAATGAAATATGGATTAGAATGAAAATGACCTGAAACACACTGAACTTATTTATGGATATTGACACTAAAGAAAGTTAGCAGTGAATACCAGTTTTCAAAGCTATGCAATTCTTACCTTAAAAGCTCGCACAAAGCGAACCAGTAGAGAGAAGAATGTGTTTGCATCAACTTGTCTTGGACTTTCTCCAAAGTATTCCACACATTCCCTGAAAGCCTCCTGAGCAGTTCGAGCATCACTTTTCAGCTTTCGAAGTTTGTCTTCAGAGTTTCCGAGGAAGTCACGTAGAACAGTGCCATGTTTCTCATCACCTCGGAAGTTTTTTCTGTGTTCCAACTCCTTTCTCGTCAGCTCCATTCCCTTTTCAAGCTCTTGCATATCTGTAGCCACATTTTCGAGGGAAACTGAAACATGAAAGTCATTTCAAAACTCAGATCCATGCCATTCAGGTGTATCTTCACCGTGTAAATGCAACCCTTCACTGAGCAAATATCGTACAACATGTTTAACCCCATTAAATGGAGTGAACAACTTAAAAAAAAGCCCCTTAGATGTTAACGCAGCAGCCTTAAGCAATGAAAACAACCCTTTCCACCACAAAATTGGTTAAGAAATATATATTCCCCAGTTAAGGGGCTAATGCTTTATAATATTAAACATTTAATTATCTCATCTTATATGATGCAAAGTTTACTTCAGAAAATGAATACAATCCAGTTGCTAGTAATTACATATGTAAATATCAATCATGCTGATGCATGTCTATAAAACATCAAATATACTCCACACAATATTATCCTTTTTAAGCGCAAACACAAACTGAAAACAGTCTTCTTCTCTTAAATTCCACCAATCCTACTTTAAATGGGTGACTTTCAGGTTTTTAGGTCACCATAATTCACTCACCTGTAGCCGCTTTGTCTATATACATCAGCTCAGATTCAAAATTATGCAAGTCCAAGAATTTCTGCCGAACTGTATCAACTATGTAATGAAGAAGGCACATCCTTTTATCTGTTGATTTGGTGTCAAGGAGTGTGTCTAAACTTTGCAGCTTGAATCCATATGCAGGACCCCTTTTCCCACTATTCAAATAATTCCCAAATGCTAAGATTATTTCCAGTAACTTCCTCAATTTCTTAGAACTCTTCACAGAACTGGATGCTGATATCACTGCATGTATTTGCTGGAATGAAAAATTTTTGTCACATTAACAACAGAAGCAGATCATTGCATTGTTTGCTGTTAATTATGCCAAATGTAGATCAACTGTGATCAGATGTCTTATAACCAAGGATTTTTCAATCAATCATGTGAAGAAAAATGAAAGGGATTAATAAATCTGAATGAAAATATGCTATTCTCAAAGAATGAATTGTATTTTTTTAATCAGTATTTCAGGCAAAACTGAAAATTTTTCATCAAAAAATCTTTAGAAAATAGAGGAAATAGAAGAAAAAATTATATATAATTATGGAAAAAACCCAAACTCCAACTGCAAATCGTTTAATTTAATTTTAAGTGACTTTCAAATTACAAGAAAATTGACAGCTTACTCACCGGTTGTATAATGTGAATGTTGTCAAAGAAATTTCCGATATAACTCATTATGCTAAGTTTTGAAGAAAACCTTTCAACTTTTCCAAGCTGTAATAGGAACTTGTCTTCTTCAGTTAATAAGTTGATACTTTTCTTCTCTGCAATATATTCACGGTATGCCTTTGTCTGCAAAAAAATAGTGATTAAGTAACCTGATATTTTATGAAGCAGAAATAAGAAATTAAGAGAAGATGAAATTTAATAAATCAATCAAAGCAATTGTCACAAACCTCCTGTTCTGTAGGCACCATTCTTTGCAGAATTTCAACATTTTCAAGGGATAAGGTCTTGAGATCCAAAGAATTCACAGCAGAAATAACTTTCTCAACAGGCATCTCTAATTTTCTCCTAGATATGGCTGGAGAAAATGATAGGAAAGAATGACAATCAAAGTATGTAAGTACACATAATAAAATTAATAATATTATACAATCAAATTAATAAACCTGGGATTTTTATTGCACAATAGATGTCTCACAGGTCATTTAAAATTCAAGAACTTAGAAGAGATATTAATGCTAGTTATCCAATAAACTAATCCTTCATAAGTGAATCAGTTTACCACTTGAACACTTTTTAACAAGATATATTATTTGATCTATTAGGATGGATTCAGGTCAGTTGTACTATTAGAAAATGAATCCATTTCATTCAGGTAATAGATAATTATAAAATATTTCACAAACACTATACCAACTTGAAACATTCATATAAACATATAAATGAATGAAAAGGTGACATCTTCTGTAATGCTCTATGTTATGAAAATATTTTCTTCTGAAATTGGCTTCTGAAGAGTGTTACAAATAGGCCTATAAAAGCAATGAATAGTTGGTATTTTTTTTCAGCTAAAAACTTAGGAACTCGAAGGATATAGATTTTACTATGTGTTACTGTATGACTTATAAAAAAGAAGTGACTCATAAAACTGTAACTTCTGTACAAGAAGTGACACATTTTTTTCTGGGTCTACTTTCAAGAAAATCCATTCTATCATTTACAAAACTAAATAACAAATACATTGCTTACAGTAAAATCAGCAAAAGAAAAAAATGCAATATAAACTGGTTACTAACCAATGTTTCTTAATCTAGTATGCTCTAATAAAGAGATGTTTTCCGGTCGCTTGAACCTCTTGCTTGGGAATGTGCTCAATCCATCAACCTCAGCATTTCCATTTAGAATTCCTCCAACTCCTCCACCAATCTTGAAGCGTTCCTCAAAATCTACAAAATCTATTACACCATGCAAGCGGTCGTCATCCAACTCATTGAAGATAGTTCCTCTAACCTGAAACATTTAAAAATATTATTTCATTAGGAAGGTGTTATATTTTCAGATTATTCTAGAAACCTGCAAATTTTTAAAATGATTGTAATGTAAATAATACTATAATTATAGTAATGAGTGGTTCACTGAAGCAGATTGTTACAGTGTGAATTTTAATACCATGACTGAATTTTGTTGAAGAACATATATTTCATAAAGGATTACTTTATTTAACTTCACAAACTATTTCACAAACAAAATCTGGGAACAGAAAATGCAACTGTACAAAGAATGAAAAAGAAAAATGAATCCACTCTATGTGAAATATCTGCTTTAATTTTTACCTTAGATTTTTGACTGTATTATAGATAACATGTAATCTATGATAAAGTTATAAATTGAAGACAGATTGTAACTCAGGGACACTGATTTCTTACAAATAACCATTTATATTCAGGATTAAGTTCTGAAATTTTAATTTCTATCATTTAAAATATTCTTTGGCAGTCAATGGAAGACTAATGCAACATGACTGGCATGAAAACCGTGCACATTTATAATTGTATACATTTTTGTAATTAAAATATGACAGCCAACTTCATCTTTGTTTAGTTAAAATATACTTTTCATTCTCTGTTCATGATAACTTTCTACCATAACCATAACACAGGCAAATTAACATCCATTATCCTATTGTGAGATAACTCTTCTCTGAGAAAGGAAGCTAGCTGACTGATTTTCTCATTAGAAAATTAATTATTTCCAGAGCAATATTCTGACAATACCAAACTCATCTCCAATTTCTTTGAACCTCACTCACTTGGTTGGGTTTGAGGGCAATCCAATTGAGAGTAGGCAACTTGTACTTGGTCTGCACCTTCCTCTTAATGGTCATGGCTCCATCTGGTGCATTCATCATTCCAGGAGGAGGAGGAGGAGGAGTGAAAGTTTTCCCCCTAACAGGAGGAGGCGGTGGGCATGGAGGTGGAGGAGGAGGTGGTGGACATGGAGGTGGAGGAGGTGCAACTGCCAGTGGTTGACTGATTCCATTAACATTGTCGAATTCTGGGTAAAGAGAATAGTTGAATGAGAAACTCCTAATAATCTTAAAAGATTATAACTATGACTGGGCTTAGATGCTTCTAGATTGAATAGAACATTGAGTTTAAATGTAACAATTGGCAAGGTAACGAAGAACAGCACTTCGTACAGATGTACACGCTACGTACAGCACAAAAGTGCCTCACCAAGAAAGTGCCTTTTCATAAAAATATTAAATTGAAGATATAACTAAATCTAAAAAGAGAGAAAGGAATAAAATTTACAAGTAAACACTATTATTTATGTTTCTTATGAGACATTTCTTCCAAATATGTAGATAACCGAATTGTTGAATAAAATTGTGAAGCAATGAAAGTTTACTTTAATAATTTACCATACGCATGTAGAATACATTCTGCTGTTTTTATTTTACTTTAACTGACTTTAAGCACAATGTTAGACTAAATATAGGTTAAGTTTACTTACAGAAGAAAAATCTTTTTCTTCTCAATGACTTAATCATATATTCTGACCATAGTTATGCATAAAGGCACCTTATATCCACGAGGTGACCCAATTAACAAGTGAACCATTGAAAATACATAAGAAACAAATCACAAAAGAAGAGAGATGACTCAAGAGTCGTGGAATTTGGAAAATAGACATGGGAAAGATAACACTAATTTTTTTCTTATTATAAGAAATGACTGCAAAGTAATGCACTTTAGAATGAAATGGAGAGAAGAAACTTGGTAGTTCCAGAGTGGAATCCTACAGTGAACATATTTATGAAATTTACCCCTATTAGCTGCTGCAACAGAACCAGGAGGCAAGGTCCTTGAGAGGGTTTCTAACTCCATTATCTTTGATTCAAGCATTGACTGCCTGTTCTGAGACTCCTGTTGCTGTTGCATCACAGCTCTCCTCAATGTGGCAACCTCTTCGTCTATCTGTCTTCTCCCTTCATGCAGTTCATCTCTTTCAGACCTCAACATTCCAAGCTCAGTCTCAAGTTCAGCTAGCTTTGCTAAAGATTCCCTTTCCAGCTCTGCCAACTTCTCATGTGCCTTTATAAGAGTAGAAATGGGTTAAGTAATTGTTCTCATTAAAGATTAACATAAAAAAACTGAAGGGATGAATTTATCCCCACATCTGAGAAAAATTTTAAGATGAATTTTCGCCAAAGAAACATTCTAGAAAATATTCTTGAGAAGAAAAAACCCAATTCAGGTATGTAGATCCATTCAAACTCAAACATACGATTTTGCATCTCTTCATTCAAGCAATTTAAAAGCAAAAATTAAAGAGAGAGAAAGAACCCATAACTGCAAAATCATAACATCAGGATTGTTTTTATCAGTCTAACTAACAATGTAAGAAAACATTCTCTCACATCAAGATCCCAATTTTTATTTGAAAACACTAAAGACCGTTTAAAAAGAATAATTCAAATTACATAACAAAGAATTCATAATGATAAAAACTGCAATGGAAACACCACATTCACTTAGCATTAATAGAAAGCAGTCAGAGGAGCAAAAATGTCATTTGTCGAGAAAACAACAATATCATTAAAATTTAGAAATACTGAAGATGAAGGGGATATTACTAGGATGATCTCCAAGTACCTCATATGACAACTTTATTTTTTATGGGCCATTATAGTTATATGCTGTAGTAATGAAATGTAGTATAGTGGAATATTTTAACAGTTGGTGTCAAAATAATTCTCTTGCGTTAAACATAGAGAAATCACAGTTAAGCTATTTTACCTATTAAAAAATCTGCAAGATACGTTCCCTTTATTAAAAATGATACAATTATTTTCCAGTTCAAATTTACTAAATTTCTGGGTTTTTACATAGATTCCAGTTTTTCTTAGAAAATCACGTTAATATAAAGGGCAATTTAGTCCTTTCCCTATTTAGTCCTAGACAGTTTCTATCATTAGTTTGATCTATTACACGTACTATCCACTGATGCTCTTTTTAATACCTACTTCGGCTTGTTTCTGTCAAAAATTAAATTAATAATAATAACTGTTCTAGGTCTAACACAATTTCTCACATTTGAAACAATGAAAAGTGAAATGATCAAATCAATGCTTACACCGAGAAATTGGTACAGGAAATATAATTAGATTAAGGTGTTGGTGAAATGATTAAAGATCAACATTTAAAAAATTTCACTGTGGCCCCAGTAGTGTAGTAGTCTAAACAAAAAATATTTATAGAATTGTTGCAGAAACTGATGAGATTGCAGATCATTTAGTCCTAAGCACAGGTTGTCAGAGAAGTGGTGGGACACACCTTAGGATTACATGTTAGCTGACCAAGTAGCATGATCTATAGTGAAGGGGTTCAGCTGTGAGTTGGAAATGTGGTAAAAATATTATATACAAAAGAAAAGACAAACTTAAAGTTACTAAGGTGAGGATTTATACTCACATGGCTGAGCTCCTCCTCTAACTCTGCAACTCTCTCAAGAGCAGTGGTCTTAGTTTCACTATCTTCCATCAAAGCAGCTACATCAAATACATTGTCTAAATATGCAGAGATTTGAACCTAAGAAAAAAATATGCACATTAGAATTCTACAAATATAAAACACACTTGGGAATATACTAATAATGCTTGTTGAAAAATGGTATAGTAAGGTAATAACTTCCACCAACCAACATACCTCATGAAGTTACATATAGTAGCTATAGTATATTATATTAGTTTTATATTCAATAGCATACTAAACCAATCACAGATATTAAAAATATATTATTATTATAATAGCTATTACAGTTTTGTGAACTATGAATATTATGAACAGTGATGTAATTTCCTAAATTTTCTAATTAACAGATACAGCATCAAAAACATTACCAGTTAACTCTTAATTAATATTTATCCATATATATAGATGTATACCTATTTCCAAAAGAAATAATAACATTATTTCTGGAAAAAGATCTTCCCTGATCACATAATTTACCCAAGCTCAGGATCTCATTTCTATCATTTGTTCACTCAAAACTTGTAAAAGCATAGAGAAAAAAATTGTAAAACTAAGTAAAACAAAATTATTATGCTGGGCAAATGGCTTTAATACCATGAAATAACCACATAAGAGTTACTTCCCATGTAATCTTCTGAGAATATTCCACCTTTAGCCTGAGGTTAACCAAAGACTTCTCATACTTGACTTCATTGCCCTTAGATTTTGCATACCCCAGTGTAATGGCTGGTTGGCATTTTGACTGATTAACATCAGACAAATCCTCACTTTTCTTTCTTTTACTTAAACAGCAGAGCATATATTGTTAATCAGAAATCAGTAACCTCTTTATTATGTTTCCATCAACTTATTTAACAAATTCAGTGCTTATGCATCAATTGCCTTAACGATTTTTGACATAGAATGATATTTTTCATGCAATGCTCTCCAGTGGAAGAGTAATTTCCTCCAGAATTTATAATAACAAGGGTTTTCAACAAGCACAGATGCATGCCTATTAGAAAAATGATTTATTCACATTTTAATAATTACCTGTAATTCCTCACTTTCTGTGTGGCGTAACTTCTCAAGGTACTCATCCAGGTTGAGTTTGGTGAATTCATATTGAAGATGTACTCTAAAATTCATATCTTCCACAGAATGGACAACTATATTTACAAATTGCATACACGCAACCTACACCATGAAAAAATAAGAAATTAAATAATTAAGAATTATTACAATGATACTTCAAGAATACTTGAGAGTTAGATGGGCGTGCTCCATTAATTCAAGCAAAATTTTCAAAAAATACTTTTGAGTTCACAATTTCTACAAAAGCAGAGAATCTCTTGACATTTTTTATGATCAATGGGCTGATATTATGAAGAACGAAAGTTAAATTCACAAAATACTTTTTCTGATTAATGCATAATAGAAGATGTCTTATGAACTGTTAATGATGAAACTAAACATTTAGAAAACTTTTAACATCCTTTTGGATGAGTTTTTAACTTAAAAAAGTAATTTTTTCTCATTCATCTTACTAAGATTGATGCTAAAACTAACACTTCAGTGCAATAACAAAATGATGAAGAGCAGTACAGAGCCAGGAGATATTTAAGGGCATTATGTAAGTCTGACTTACCATGAATTCAATATGAAATACTTCATAATTAATGAAATAGTCCATCAATGTTTGGAATCGATGAGTCTCTTGCACCACTTCCTTAAAATTATCAAAGGCTGAAAGGATGATTTCATGACCTCCTTTTACTAAACATATTGCAGCCAGCAGCTCCAGCACTAATGCCTTTGTTCTAAGAAAGATAGATAGAATTTTTGTATCAGCAATGCTACCAGAAATTGATACTGATACAATCTGTATAAATGGTGAGGTGTATAAAAGTGACTTAAACCAAAAAGTAAGATAAAAGTATTATTAAAAGAAATCTTCAGCTACCTAACACAACTGAGGCAATAAAAAGACAGGATTTCTATACATAAAAGATGGCACACCCACAATTAAACTTACTGGCAAAATTTGATCTTCTGAGAATAGGGATGATCACATAAATCATTGTTTTCATTTCTTGATTAAGATTTGATACCCTACAAATTATTAGATATGAAAAATTGTTTCTATCCAGTCTACAATGGTGAAAAATAATAACACAGTTGAAAATTAACTAAGGGGCGATTAGATCAAANGCATAAAACAAGCAAAATTGTAAACATTAAATGAGATTTTTTAAGGGAAAAAATTGTCAAGAGATACACTGAATTTGAAAAGCTATGTTACATAGGAAATATCATTATATGACTCACCTCATCATCATCAGCCTCCAGCTTAGGTAGTCAATCAGAACATCAAGTCCATTGTTTTGCTCATCCAGGAATTCTCGGACCCACCTAGAAGTAACCAGAATGAAAAGGTGACCTTAATATATTTCATAATACTCTATAATTATCTGAATATACTTAATCTTGTAAATTATGCTAAATGAAACTCCAAAATAAAGAGTGAAGAAAGGTGTTTGTAACAGATGAGCTACAATTGAACAGGAAATGCTACATATGCAGGTGCATTAAACAAAATGTAAGTGTATGCGCATATATCAATTAATAGGCAGCTGAGTTATTATGAAAAATTCAACTATAAAGTGTCTAAGCTCTTTATTCTATAATTTGATTATAGAATTAAATTTGAAATTGATTCACATCAAAATTAAAAAAAAAGATAAGTTCTAGCAATGGAAATGTGGTTCCCATATCTACTATTGGCAAATATCTTCAGTATCTACAAATACTTCAGCTATCCTTCCCATATTATACACTGGCAATTCATTTAGAGTAAAATTTCTTGGCTGCAGGTCAAAATCAACCAAATTGTGACCATTATGTGTCAGGTCAGTGGTACATAAAATGAACTCCTGCTTATCTGTGGGCGGGTTATCTGTGATGATTTTGTATAGTTCACCAAAATGAGTATTTTCATGTTCTAAAGAAATGAGGACTTGCGTAATACCTTTCTTTCTAGCAGCTGAAATACTAGTACAATGACGGTGGGGGCCCACGTGCGAAATGACCTAAGCTGTCGAAGCACTTTTAACAATACTACTACTACTACTAGTACAATGAAATTATCGCTGCTAAAAAGATCTGAAGAAAACTCTAAACATGCCAAGATCAATTGTAAATAATGGAATATGTGTTCAAAAAATTTTAATTTGTTCATTTACATCCTTTACGAACGTTGTTGCTTCTCAAAAGGCTAAGCCCTATCACTTGGGGAGATACTTAGAGGAGTTGCAGTTTGTTATGTATATCTCTCTATGAAGTAATTATGAATGTCATAAGAAATTGAAGAGAACATTTGGATTATCCCTCTTTTTTATTGTTTGTTCATCCATTACCATTACACTCATGCAATTTTACCCACGTAGTGCGATTCCATTTTTGTCGGTGTTATTATACTAATGAAAATCTCCTCTTAATTTTGGAACTTGAGTGGGTCACTTGAAATTATCAAATGGGTCACTAGATTACCTGCGGGTCATAGGTTGCTGACTGCTGAGTTACAGAATTAAATGCATAAATGTGTATGTTCCTGTATGAACATGCACAATTTGGTACACAGACAATTCAGTCCCCAAATGAAGAGTTGTATCAAAATATTTACACTAATAAATTATCCACAGAACAAGTTGAACTATACACTGCAAAATTTTTTAACAATTAAACTCTGCCAACCTTTTGGTATCAGTATAATATTTAAATAAAATTTAAGAAATTTTTCATTATAATGACACCAAAATAAGAAAACATCTGCAACTGAGTAAAAGAGCTGAAACCTTGAATGCAGAACATCATTACACTAAACGATGGGCATAAACAAAGGTAGGAGTTATAAGAAGGGATAATTACCTTAAACTTTTGTGCATTAAACTGAGAGTGATACAGGTTATGGCTTGCTGGTGTTGGATGACCATGTTGAAGCCATACTGAAAAATACGAAATAAACAACACCTCAAAATACATATAAAATAAGTATCACTAGGCAAGCATTAGGAAATAGTAGTCAATATTGTGAGTTTGAATAACCATAATCATAATGAGTAATTAAGGTGATATAATAATAATAGCAACGTAACTGTATGTTTAATAGAATATTCGAAGTCATCCTGTCATCAACTTAAATTTCTTCATATTTATTAATTTTTGATACACATCATCCAAGGACTACTTCAGTTCTTCTTCCTAACTAAAACCTTCAAACCTGGCATCACAAAATTTTAATGAAATCCAGCAACTTCTTAAAACAAAAGGTGAGAAATTTAATTGCAAAATACATATACTTCCAAATTTTCTGATCATTCTATTACTGTAATTTAAGGACCTTTTCATTTATTTACTCAAAAATGAATAGACTGCACATGGATTGTTAGCTAAGAAAAGAGAGATTACCTTATTGTTCATTATTGCACGCAAGCACATGATGCACACATGGATGTCATCTTTTGCTTCTCCCATGTTGAGCTTGGCTACATGACGGGATCTTCTTTTAGCTCCAGGACTATCTCCATTGTTCTCTTTTGGAAAAAGCTGTTGATGTATGAGAAGAGATGGTCTTACTGGCCCTGTTCCATTCCCATGACCAACACAGCTTCCAGGAATAGAAGAATGTAAGCGCTCCTCTGATGACTCGAGACGACTCTCTAAGATCCTCTGCTCATGCCTAGACGAAGGTAAGACAATTATTAATTTCACAATTTCAACAAAGGAAAATCCTAATAAAATAATAATGACCCTTGCATGCATTAGTATGTACGCGTGAATGTTTGCCAAAATCTTGAGAACAAAATGTTATAAATTCCTGAAATTTAAAAAATGATCTAATGTTAGCACTGCAGATAATAGGGGACTTTTTATCTAAAATCATCCCAGATTCAACACCAGGTTGTTTACAGGACTTTCCATGAGAAATGCAAATAAATTCTCAGACAATCAGTGATATTTACATTTGCAAAAATAAATTATAAGACATAATAGTACACTATTCAGATCAGTACCAATAGAAAGATGATTAATGGGAATTCTTATTTATATCATGCAACATTTTAAGAAAATGATATCAAAGATTTTGGAAGGTGACAGTAGAGGGATTGAGGATCCAACCAGCACAAAGGCTAGTTTTTATCAATTTGATAAATAGTTTTGTAAGTGACTAATGAAAAGTTTAAATTTTTGACAGAAATGGATAAGAGCAACATCAATGTGGATGTCCAAATATATATTGAGTTTCAGAACACTGAATATCTCATATTTTGTAGAAATTTATTTCACCTCTCCTAAGATTTATTACTAAGAACTGCTGAGAACAAACAACTACTTGGCCAACAAAGCCATAAAATTAAGTGAAAAGGTGTTCTTCAACAGAGGTTGAATGGTGAGCATGAGCATCCACCAGGGGAAAGTGGGGACTAATTGCTGGTCACATCATTTCACTTCTGTTTATCTTTTGATGCTGATATTCTTGCTTCATTTCTTCAGTCCTTTACAAACTAAGCTGTCACCATTTTCACAATATTTAACTAAAACAAATCTTAGAATTCAGGCAACAAAATGTACACAAACAAGATTTATTTTGTATCAAGTAAGGACAATCTGACAACCCTTTTAATAAAAAAGAAAAAAATAGATAAAATTTCTCTTAAATTTTGTCAAAACGTATTTTCTAACATACTTTTATGCCCTCAGTCAGCTATGGGATCATTCTGCATAAAACAAGCAAAATTGTAAACATTAAATGAGATTTTTTAAGGGAAAAAATTGTCAAGAGATACACTGAATTTGAAAAGCTATGTTACATAGGAAATATCATTATATGACTCACCTCATCATCATCAGCCTCCAGCTTAGGTAGTCAATCAGAACATCAAGTCCATTGTTTTGCTCATCCAGGAATTCTCGGACCCACCTAGAAGTAACCAGAATGAAAATAATACATTAATATATTATTAGTAATCAGATAAAAGAATACCATCAAAGCTAACAATGTCCAATAAATAAATCTTAAACCATGAAAAGATATCATTTCTGATGATTTAACACAAGCAAATATTCTATTTATTGTACATTCAATGCAAATAAAAATACTAGTCTGCTGAAAAAGGAATGAAATTCAAAATAAATTTGCATTGCTATGACCTTAAACATTAGTATACTTATTTCTCAAGACAAACAATAAAACCAATAATGCATGATGAAAAAATACAGAAAAAATGTTTTAGGATGCAATGTTCGACTTATTATATGAATAGCACAGGGCTACTTTGAGGGCAGTATTGTTGGGCACAAATCCTTGTGGGAGTGCAAAATGGAGTTTATAATTTAATGAAATCAAGATGCCCAATTATTTCTTATTCTAAGATATTTCCAGGATATTAGATTGTTAATTCTAAATTTGTGACTTTTATTTGAAATGGAAGAGGAGAAAATAACTGGCTCTCATCATCAATTTTGTTAACGGCTAGCTTATGCTGGGTTAAATTATCACAGGGTACCGGAAGCTATCCAGCCCAGGCAAACAAGAGGTGACACAACGATTTTGCATTCATATATACATATACATATGAACTCTACTTCCAAAAAAATTTTCCTGATTTTTCTGCAGTTTTTTCTTAAGCCAATGCTATGAAATTTGAACATCTCTTAGACAGATTTCATTTCTGAAATTGGGAAAAAGGAGTAAGTTCCATTATCTTATAATAATGAAATAAACTTTTTAGCAGTAAGTCACAGTTTTCATTGATTGGGTAGCAATGATAATAAATAGTCTTAACCCTAATGCAACTCATACTCACTCAATGTGATTGGTCCTCAATGAAATTTCCAAATCCCTGAGAACTTGTGTGGAAGTTGCATCTCCAACCATTTTCCGTTTCTGCAAAAAATAACAAATGATGAAGAGGAGCACCATAATTTTTATTTGAAGTATTTTCAAGTTTTACTAAAGGGTAAGACAGGAACTACATTGAACTATTGGGTACGGTATCCAATTAATTAATGAACAGTCTGATTTACTAAATCAGGATGAATGCAAGCAGTACAGCTGATAAGAAATATTTTTTAATAATACCCAAGGTTGAAGTTGACAAGGAGCTGTTAATTCTTTCAGAATTAAAAAGATACTCTGCATTATATTTCCTTCAAGAGAGATATATTTTATCATTTATAATGAGATATATAACCAGAGCCAAAAACTTATTTGGATCATGAAGGTGAAAATAGGCCTATTCATTTGCCTAAACAACACTTAAAAAAGCCATATTTTGCAATAAAGTTATGATTGACTCAAATACCTAACATTAACTGTCCCATACATATATCACAGTATGGCAGCTTTACTGGAAAATGAAATAAAATAATATGTAACAGTAAAGTCTTTCACTGGAAAACACATGAAATGTTTAGTTTATTCAAGGCATTTTATCAAAATTTCTTCCAGAGGTCACAATTACAAATTAACTTTTAACTTCTTTTTCACTTGCAATCAGTTCACTATTCTTTGCTTCATATTGCTGCAGCCTTATTTTTTTTGAAGGCATTTATGGTACAAATTATTCTTAGCTGTTCAAATTGCAGTAATTATAATATTTCCATTTTCTAGTTCTATATTCACTTTTGATTAAATTAGGTTTCACTAAGTTCTCATAAATTGATTTAGAGGAAATTTGATCCATGTTATTAAATTTATATTAAGTTTCATTATTATTTTATGAAAGATAGATGAGATTAAATAAAGGAGACTAGATAAAAGTAGCTTTGTTTCTTACATTCCTTGAAGTTATCTCTTTAATTATCATTTTCTATGAGCATGTTTTACTCAAATGATATGATCATTAACTAACAAATTATACCAGGTCATTAAGCATAAATGTATACAAAAATTTTACAATAAAAGTATCCTATTTCTTATTTGATTGATTAACAATGATAGCTTTTAAAAAAACCTGAAAAGAACAGGGAGTCAGCTTCTACTAACAGTTTTGACACGATAACAGTATTTTGCCATTTACTACAGTGTGTAAATAAAAATTAAGGTAATGAACCATGATGAGATATTTGTCTCATTCTGATTTACTGACCATCAAAGGTTATACAAACAAAATTTTACTTTTATTGATAACATAACCTGCAACAATATTCAAAAGTGAAGTAAATAAATTTTTTATGTACTTAGAATAATAATTTCCAATCCTCTTACCCTAGAACTTCTCGAAGCTTTTGGATCCAAGTACGTCCTCAGTTTGTTCAGATAATATGAAGGAGGGTCTTTGGCCTGTACACGCTCCTGTAGAGGACAGAACACAAAAAAGATTAGAATAGAAGCAATTCAAAATCATACAATTCTGGAAGACAATGTGCTAGACTACACAATAAAATTCTATAAAGTATTACCTATTACCCTAAGATACCGATTTCCATAGGCTTAACTTTTAAAATGGTAATAAGGGGTAAAAGGCTAAAAAAAATGGTGCAGAGCTGACATACGTATTTTTTCCATATGTTTTTATTACCAGTAACGTCTATTTAAAGTCAAACATGCTAATTAATTAATTTTGAAAAATTTACTTTCAAGAAGCATAATTTTTAAGATCCCCTCCCTTTATCTAGCTCATAGAAGCTTTAGAAGCGTACTTGCTACTTGCCAAGAAAATATCTCCACTAAGATTTGATAAACTTTCCAAGACTTCCTTTTCTACTGCCCTCAAACAATGATCTTGGGAGCAGTTTTACTGGTTTTTGATATTTCAAGAATCATTTAGCAGTTATTCAGAAGCAGAATCATAGAGGAGTCGGTATTCCAATGACCATACATTTTTTTCCTTCCCCAGTTCAAATTTTATATTACATAAACTGAAATATTTGTGCAAAAACCAGTTTTAGAATATCTTTAACTCTTTCATGAGTTCCCTCATCCCCTAATCTTAGTTACCACTGTCATCATTACTACTTTAGATTTCATCCCGTAGAGGTCCATCTTAAACAAGCTTTACTTGTGTAATCATTGGAATCTTTCCTCTCTGTTCATAAATTCGGCCAAGGAATCAAGACATACTGATTCGAATTACAGTTTCCATAGGTTTACTATATCCTTTCTCCAAGCAAATTTTCGCCACAGAGATCCATAAATATTTCGCGAGAAAACCGAGAATTCGGACACGTAAGTTCCGAATAAAGGAAGGTACGCTATTCTTGTTTACACCAAAGCGACAACAATCCTGGTGCTGGATGTTCCGCCAGTACTTCACAAACCAAATTCCTTCGCGTCCTAAGATTATACTGTATGAATTTTATATTGTATAAAGATCGCATATATATTGTAGCGGCAAAAATCGAGAGAGAAACGGAAGATCATCGTAATCGTCAGCCTAGAAAGATACGTCGGAACAGAGAGTACATGAAAGGTTATGATTAAAGCCCTTTGGTGAGGATACATTCCAAAAGAGAATCGCTATGATTACATGTCAACGATTCAAGAGTCTTTCCTCCCAAGGCCAAGGAGGCAAGAAGAGTGACGTTCTACTTATCACAAACGGATGCAAGAATGATTCACAGAAAGTAAAATAGGCGCAGTTACGGTGGGGGAAGGCGATGGTGATATTCGTACCACAGTGGGAAAATGCCTTGGACGGAGAAATATTTCTTAATGACAATGAAACATAGCACTGCGAAAAACACATTGCTGACTTCGTAGTAGGTGGAGAAGATATTGATGAAAGAAAAGTTCCTGGCGTACAACACGCTGATTGGCTAAACTTCAAAAGAAGACTTGTGCTTTTCCGTTACAACCAGTGCGGCAGTCACCAGCACGAAGGCTCGATGGATCCTCAATCCATCCACATTAGCAACTAAAAGCTTGCAGGGAGGAGGTTTCCAAGGCAAGACTTAGAGTGAGGAAGAATTCCTTCGTTGCCCAAAGAGCAAAAATACCAAAAGCGGAAAAAGTCAACTAAAAGTCAGCGGAAACTCAACTACGAACTAGTGCAGTACGTATAAAGGAAGCACACTTAATAATTTCCACAGTAATAACTCACACCTCACATAGATTTCATTAGTTTACCATACGACCAATAACAATCTTTCATAATATTCAATGAGCGGTGACCAGAATGCATGCTATCATTTATACATTGGTAGCATTGATGCTTATGCTGCTGCTTTCTTACACCTGGTAAGGCAAAAGTATATCAAAGATACATTTTCATTTGTCCTGTACGAAAACAAACGAAAATATTTCTTTCGTCCAAATATAGTCCATAAGGAACCATGTTCTTTTAAATAGTCCAAGATCCAGTCCAGAAGGCGTTCCCTTGGCCAAGTAGACCAGCATTAACCCATCCCAGGCCTGCACGTCTCAACGCTGACGATGAAGATCATTCAAACGACAGTTCCGCCTGGTTGTTAACCCAGAGATATCTTCGCCACCAAAAACTGAGTTTTTCAGAGAAATTCGAGAAATGAATGCAACTAGAATGGATTGCACATAGAGAGGAATTGAAGAATTGAGAATCAGCTACGCAAGAGGGAAGAATCAACATGTGCGAATGTCTCTGTGACTATTGCGAGATGAATGTAACGTACGTTCGGACACAAGAAGAGAATGGATGAAAACAAAATTTTATATACGTACATACATTTTATACACGAAGAGCGTGTGGTTCGAAATGGAGACGAAAACATGAGAAAATCTGGGCGAAAGTGGAAGTAGTCTTAAAGAGAATAAACGAATTTTGAGGAATTAGATCAAACGAAAACAACCAACTTTTAAAACGGACAGAACTTCCCCTTGTACAAGCCATTTCTTGAAAAGGACAAGGACGATGAGAAGGATTAAAAGGAAGTTTACAATTAAGTAGGTAATACAATTGTAGACCCAAATCTTGCAAGAGCCTCAATGAGAGGATAAATCAAAACGGAAGAGATAAAGGTAAAGTATGATAGATTCTTAATGTGAAATGCTTCGATACACTATATAAAATCAAAACCAGATCAATCAATGCTAAGAAATTGCAAGGATGTACATTAACGGATTCGGAGAGAAGACGAAAAGGCCATCGCCGCCCTTAAACTGAAACCTATAATTTTGGATCGAAGAATCTACGATTACTGAACATCTTCCTGAAATTGCACGAAAAAGTGGAATTTCGGCAGTGAAATGGAGAGAAATAAGGCATTAAGATACACATTACACGATCCTCTACGACCGGTCCCACGAGTGTGGCGAGGAAAGGAATGTCTAACGAGTTGATATACTTATTTGGCCCCGAAAAGAAATATATTTTGTACAGCAACTTTAAGAGGAGTATGTGAGGAACCTTTATAAAATCGCCCATTCCTTGGCATGTTGCTAGATCTGGCCCAGAGGAGTTATTCGTAAAAACGAGGGAGCCCGCATAAACTTTGCATCAAGGCCCGCATTAATTTTCGCACAAATTATGTAAAATATGAAGTAATATGGGGGCAAAATAACCCGAGAGTTTACTGAACCCCAAGGGTGATTGCAAGAATATTGCGAATTTTTTTGAAAAAAAAAATACATTTTTAGATTTTAAAATTCGAGGCTAACAACCACCTTCCTTCGGGTGGCACTTCCCAAAATTTCGCCATTCATAGCACACTTGCGCCTTAAATCCTATTTCGCGGCACACTAAACAGCACGTTTGCAACTTTGAGGATAAGCTCAAACTGCTAAAAGAGAAAGAAGCGTAGGAAATATATTTTGGCATTTTCATTTCCATAAAACGACGTAATATCTCATAAAATAAATCGCATTTATAGGTTTGCCATACATCTCATTTCGATCTGTAATGCCCTTGTTAAAAAGAAAGATTTCGATACATTTTTCATCTTGCCACATTATAAATAAAAACTCCGATTTGGAAAAGACGGGAGATTCAGCGATGTAAAAGAAAAAGGATCGGAAGAAAAATTAAATGACTGAGTGCTTTTGCGTAAACACTGAATAAAGCTAATAAATTCATAAAATTGCACAAAACAAAGGTTTAAGGGAACGTCCAGGTATAACTCAATTCGAAATTGAATTTTTCCCGGTTTTGCCATCAGGATATGATGACTTTAAGCGTAAACAAAGTGAAACTCAGATAATATATTACAATCGGATTTGATACGGTACACGAAGAGCTTGTGGTGCATAGGTTTGGAAGTATTGCAATAGGATACAAAAAGTATCCGTAGAGTACTAAAGAAGTAGGAACGAACAATTTTAGCAGAAAAATTTTCTATCAGTAATCGTTTCAGTGTTTCAGATTCGGTAACCGTCGAGTTTATCGATGTCGATAAGTTTCTCTATTTCTCGATTACTATTTTCTGTGCTATTAAAAGTGATGCCTCATTAACGAACAGTACACAGCGGTACTTCGATTTGCGAGCTTAATTTGTTCCAGATCGAAGTTCGTAACCCGAAAGTTTTTATCTTGAAATCCAGTTTTTATTATATCTTTCCGGTTATTTTGGTTCGTATATCAACAATACGTTCGCGTCTAGAGGTCAAAATTGAGAGAAAAAAAGTTCAAAAGTCGAAGTCCTGAAAGGAAACGGATGAAAAATTTAACTCCTTAACTGACTGCATTTATTTTCCTATTTGATTTTCGTATTTACAATAAGTTAGCTAGTCCATCAACCTAGAGAGCTGGAGAGAATATTCGTACGAAAAAGAACCTCTCAAAACTCATCAAGAAAATTCTAAGAGAAAATATAAAAATGATTCGCGATGAAATCACGCTACAGTTTCCGGTTCAAAATAGGTTAAACTTGAATTTGAGTCAGACTTTCTGAAATGACGGAAGCCCCATCGTAAGGGAACAAAAGTGTGTTTTAAGAGGATCAGTTTTCTACTTTCGACGGTTAATTTTCTTCCACATTGGTTAAATTTTAATTAAGGGTGAATACCTGAAACCAACCGGCTAAAGGACATGGAAATAGGTTGTGGTTTACTTGTGGAGCTGTAATTCAACAAAGAGGTTAGAAGTTGATATGAGAATGTGTGGCGACGATACGAGAGACAATGATATAGTGTAAATCTATAGTTAAATCTAATTGACCAACCTATACGTATAGCGAAGACCGAAGGCGACCAATAGAGCACTAAAATTACGCCATAACTTTTCCATAGATAAGAAAGCGCAGCGCAAACTCTAGACAGCTCTCAATCGATCACTAAAACGCTATAATGGGAACACTACTGGCAATAGACCACGGTAAAACATGTTGATTTGACCATCTGCTTTATGACACCCGTTTTCATTGCTCACCAGAGAAGAACTATGAATGACAAGAAAATTCTTTTGCTTATGGTGATCACATGTCGATTGTGACCGACAACCGCTTACGAGAGGAATTCTTAAAGCTATCTTTATACAGCTAATATATAAAAGCACATATAACTCATTTTAAATGTCTAGTGAAAATATATACAATTCCTGCATTCTGTATTATTGTACTATTTCTATAAGTTCGTACTTTTCATCAACGTCAAAGGAACGTATAAAACCGATCACCACATATTCGCATGACGGTTAGATGTCAAACCACCAAATTACTTTAGGAAATTTGTATATTTCGTAAAAAATTCGATCCTAATTTTTCCGTAATCTTAAATTCTTTTAATTGCTATTTTGTTGCGTAATGTTTGTTCGTAGCTTCTTATAGTTTACGGATGGATGAAAACAATTAAACTCATATGTCAAGATTATGTTGTTTCACAAATTCTCTTTCGTAATAGTTTCCTTTTACATGTATCAAAACAATGGTATCCACTTGTTCACAACTGTAAGCCTGGATCTTATTAAATGTACTGTTAATGTTTTTACACGTATTTTTCACTGAAATGCTCTATAGCTCATGGTATGTTGCACTTAGTACGTCTGTAAATAATTGGTTCTTTCATCTCAAACAGGTTGCCGACCCCCGGTAAAAGAAAAGACAATTGAGATTGTGACAAAATGTTTGCAAGTTTTAGGTGCAATGAAGTTAGGTCTTCTTTCTATTCAACATTAATTTAGGAGATCGTTTGCAAATGCTTATTGATTATCCTAGAAATCGAGGCACCTTCAAAAATTACTACTACTCATACACTTTTTAGTCTTTCTTTTTTCATCGGAAATTTTCCTAAAACCGGTATGTAGACTGGGACAGGAAGAAAGGATACCTGGATGCTGGCATTGGAATCACCAGAGACCAACAGTATAAGGCGGACCAGAGTGGTCACCTAGTACGGGTTTTACTGTATTTTAAAAGCAAATTCAGGCTATAGCGCGATACTATAGCTACAATAAAGGAGAAGTCGGCAGGCACGTCGCGACACTTACGCTAGTGAAAGCGGTACACATGAAAAGAAAGGGTTTTAATTTGGAAATGTCCGCGACAGAATCGACAGACGTTTAAGGAGGGGCATCGGATCGAATATGCAGGTCGGGAACTTGTTACCAAAGGTCATGAACTCCAAGAAACGCCCACGCTGTCTTCAATGTTTTCACGGGTTATTTGGGTTCAAACGGAAATATTTCCGAAAACGGCGGATTGGGAAAAACATCACACCCCAAATCCATTGCACACAGATTCGAACTAGAGATCGAAACATTCCCACTTATAATTGCTAGGAGACTTGCAAACTAAAATTAACGTCTTTACGCTATATTCTACATACAATTATGGAGTTAAAGCAGCAGTAGTAAGACCATTATTTAACAATCTGAAAGATTTGCCAAATGTATCGTATTAACTCTTCCTTAGACAACTTTGAGAATTTTCCAGTCACTTTTATGACTATACAACCTCTTACATCTAAAAACATTCACCACGCAATTGTTTTGTAATTGCATTCATACACTCCAGCACTTTAACTCGTGCAGCGCGCACAGGGAAAGAGTTTGTCTAAACAATAAGAAAAAGGGGTCTCTGTAGTGATAATCTCACGGGAAAAGGAGTGAAAATTCTACAGCATAATTTAAAATCTTTCGCTCTATCGTATCTCGACGAATTGAATACTTTTTAGTTGTACTTAGGTACAAGATAAGGAAAGATGTACCCCTTTTTACTTTTATCTAATTGTCAGTCCTACTTCAGGTTGTAATGATATGAAAACTACCGAGGTATAGGAGTTACTGTCATTCATTGTGATCACTTCTCATCGAAAGCTATTAAATCGGTATTTACACGACAATTGTGCTAGATTTAGATAGTTTTTCTACCTATAGCATTCTGGCCCAAAGAGAAAAGCAAAGGCACCTTATTTGCCTATACCTATCTTGCCCAGTATGCCTCATTACTTATTACATTACAAAGCACAGCTGAAGATGAGATAGATGGATAAGGTTAGCGATGATGGATAAATATATAGAACTGGAGAGAAAGGATGAATTCGGAAATGTACTGTAAAACTAAGGGACGAACACACTAGCCACATGAATTAGAAATGAGAATATAGCAAACATTTTCACGACAGGGTAAATTAAAGGAAAGATCATTTTCCCCGTCTCAGCAACGCTTTTCGGGATGTAAAAATAAGTCTAATTTCCTCTTTACGATAAGGAGCACAAACGCTTACGCAAAGCTATTAAAGGTGGACTTACTGGACATGCCTTAGGTATTCCCGTGGATTTATCAGTAGAGACGCAAAGCTTTACAGTAAACACCGATTTAAGTTCGTTGTTCCGTAAACTACAGACCAAAATTCTTACAACCTTTTGGTAAAGAGATGGTGCCAGGCGTTAGCGCTTGACAGTATTACAAAAAAGCTTACAAGATTTAAGAACTTGTACTCGAAGATATATGTTTTTGTCAGTGTATTGAGTGAAGTAATTTTAAGATTAACTGACGGATTCCAGCCCATGCGAAGGCAACCACTTCCGTTATAAGTGAAAAGATTTCAGGAGGTAATTGGTGGAATTTTTCCACCTTGGAAGGAAGGAAGAAGTTCTTGAAATTCCGAAATGTTAACTTTAGTACGGTCTACGTTCGTCTTTTCTTTTTCAATTCTTTAAAATTCTTTACCGTAGGGAGTTTAATTACTTTTTTTCCTCTTTCTCCATATTTTCGTATGCTTACATCTTCTGAATGTATATTTTGATATTTCATTCATTCCGTGCTTGCCCTATTGGTGTTACTGATTTTATAATCTGATCTAAGGTGTTTTTGCAGGCATTTTCTCACACTTCTGAGGGCGTTTCCCAACTACCTGGGTTTTTCTTCGTTAAGTTGCGAAATTTTTTTCCCACACACTACTCTTTTTCATTTTAATTTGTAAAATGAATTAACACGACATAATAGGTTAGGCGGATGAGGACCTTATCTCGATCTAATCTAATCCTTGGGTAATATAACGCTAATCACCAGCCTTTATCTCTCGCAATGAAGGCGAAGGCTGAAAATTACAGCAATATTATCCAAAGAAGTTGCGAGAGTAGCGAAAACTAGTTGAAAACAAAGTTAATTTCGGAACTTCACAAAGTGTTCTTCCTTCTCTCGAATCCGTCTCCGGCTCACAGGGGCCAACTTCTGGAATCAAATAAAGCAACCGCCTCAGGGCCCTGCAATCAAAGGGGCGTCACTGATTGAATAAGGGAAGGAATCATCAACTCCTCCAACAGTGACATTGAAAAGTTCGGTTATCACGCCGAACTAGACGAAATTCAATCAAAGATCAGAAACTTAGCATTTGAGACTGATGGATCGTCGAGAAAAAAGTTTAACGACGCTAATATGGTGCTGCTAATCAGCTTTGGTCAACGAGATTGTTGAAGGTAGATTCGTAACAGAAAAGTCAACAATCGGCAGCCATTAAGAAGGTCAAGGGCGTCCACACAAATGAAGCTGGTACCATAAGTTACCCATTGAGAAACTGCTCCGATTTACCGGCTGTTAGAATTCCGGGCGTCAAAATACATTGGTTTGGAATCCTATTCTGGCATGTTTCTCCTAATCGCGTTTCACCACGAGTCAAACGCTCGACTTATTTCCTAGGGTTTCCCTGTTGAAGCGATCACTATCCGTCTCCTAAGTATTATGGCATCTACGAGCGCATCTTGAGGCTATTTTTAGAGGTATAAATCAATCCTCCACAAACGTTCACTGAAATACCTCGGCTAACAAATAGAAATCGCTAGAGATACACCTTTTATAGACGAAATGCGATTATTCAGGGTCCCAAATAGCAAAATTCCAAAAAAATCGCCAAAAGACGACAAATCTCTTTTACATAACAGAAGAAAATAGTATTTTTGATTATTTTAGTCTATTTTAGGACGTGTATTCGCGCGCAATCAGCAAAATATCTTTAAGCCGAAATCGTATTCTTTATCTGACAATGAGTCCTAAAAACGGCGAAAACATCGTTGTCAGCAGGGTTACTTTTCAGTTGAAGATCACTGTGCTTAAAAAAATGCGCTACATATATTTTACGACAGTGAAACCCATGAATGAATCTTAACCAAAGTTGTACACGACCAAGAGAGAATCTTTTTCAGTAGGTGCATATTTTTATGATGGAATCGCTTGTTGTAGTATTAAGTACACGATAATTTACAATTTGTTTTGTTGGAATCTCTAGCAATAAATCAACATTTGACCAGTAGTAAATAATTACATCATTACTATTTTACACGAGAGAGATCCCAATCTCTTCTCCGAAGTAAATACTACTTTTATATTACTGTTTAAAGGAGCCAGAACGTGTTTTAAGAATCAAAGAGATTCCGTAATCTGAGAAGGTTTAAAACCACTGGGTTAGACCCACTACCTAAATTTTCATAGCACGAAAGACCAATTAACAGTAAACGAAAATCTATAGATTACTTCTCAAACCCTGTATTGTTACGCAAATAATGATGCTATATAATAAATCTAAATTAATTGGAATTTATAGGGTAACACTGGGGGATCACCTTACCGATTAACCTCTTTATAAAACCAGTTAGTGATATTTCCTTTATAACTTCATCTATCTTATAGGAAGAGGCTGCCCATGGGGAAAATTTCCAACTTACCGTTGCAATGATTATGAGAGAGAATTTACCGGCAACATTTCTGTGCTTCATTGTCTGATCAAACTCGGTCGTATTTAAAAAATGTTGTAGTAAAGGTTTTCATCATTCCTTATAACAGATATTCACATAGCATCGCCTATTTCTGAGAACCATAACCTATTTAGATTGATGCATACATACAATCGTCTTTATTGGTCGAAATTGGCCTCTTTATTTCAAGTATAGCCTTTGAGCAATTCACTCGCGGAATCGAAGCAAATAAAAGAGCATACGCATCAAATTGATAGTACAGGTGTTCCGAGGGGAAGGCGGCAACACACGATTTAAATCACATTCCAATGACCACCTTTTGAGGATCTCGACTTGAACGAGACCTTTAAACAACAGAAGATGGTGAAGGGTCGTAACAATGTTGCCAAGTTTGAGGCACCCTCCCACGCTTAGCTTTTGCCGCTTTGGGGAATGGAGGAGGGAAATAAAAGAAAAAGAACATGAGATGTGAAGAAGACAGGAAGACTCTGAGAGGAATTACATAAAGAAAGAATGCTTAGGGAAATGTCTTAATTCTTAAATGAATCCTTTATATCGAAAACTACCGAAATCCTGACTGTGACCGATGACCACGACACCACAAACGAATACACAAAAACTGTTATGGGACGTCCTTTAATGATGTCACAGCATTTTTGGGATTTCTGAGTCCCCCGTGTCACATGGAATATCATACCCGATGTGATAAATTGTCACATTTTCTCAGATACCCCCACAAGTGACACCATTTAAGGACGACCCAAGAGTAAAATTTATATTCCAATCCTTTCTTCCCTCCTTAAATAATAAATTCCATTTAATTGTGGCCTATTCTATTCTTCATTTAATAAATTCTTTAAGATAATTATCTACTCCATTTAAAAGTTCTATTCATTTTTCTTTTGCTGAACTTTTACTATAAAAACTTGCACCTGGGCAGATGAAACAGACTGTCTGAATAGTCTTCATCCCGAAGGCTGACTAGTTCCTCATCCTATCCACCATTCATTACCAAAAGTTTGGAGAGGGAATGATTCTCCCTGGGGAAAGTGAGGAGTGAGGTAAGTTTGCTTTCCTTAATGAGACAAAATGCGATCTTGGGACAGCTCCAAGCAATTGCATCTCAATGACCCTATGAATAACAAAGATTCAAGGGACAAAGTTGAATGAGATTCCACAGCATCACTCATACGTCTGTAACTTTCATCTCATCACAACCAAGAACAAGACTGAGACTAAAGTGGGGCCCAAGGATAGCCAAGGGGCAACGGGGTCGACATCGATGAAAGCGGTTCCGGGTTCGATTTCCGGTGGGGGCCCAAGTGCGAAATGACCTTAACTGTCGAAGCACTTTTAATAATACTATTACTAATTGGACAAAAGTAAACGAGAGGTTATCTCTCTGGAGAGTGATCTCCTCAACCCTGATACGAAAGACAGTTGAAAATCATCCCATCCGTGAGGATATGGTGGAAGGCGCAAGTGCATTTCTGTCTCAGAACATTATACAGGATCACTTTTATAGGTATTTTTTACTCACCTATCTTGTGACCTAATCATTTCTATTTCATGAATTTTTCTCATTATTTTTTACGCAAACATATTTCTATTCGTTTTATCTAAGTGAGAAACACATCTCTCTTATCTATTTTGACTTTCAAATTCGTCTAAAAATCTTTTTTAAAATTTCTTTCAATTTAATGTATTCTTGAAATTCTTTTATAACTATCGGTAACTTTTGACAAGTCTTTCACGCCCCCTTCTTGCGGGTGTTTGCCTGCTGTGGTCTATTCTTTTCAACCTTAGGTTTTTAAACCCAAAAAGAAGTTTCCTCCCGTGCATTTCTTTCAAGCAATTCCTTACCTACTTTTCTATTTATACGAAGGGTTGTATGCTAGAAGAGACTCGTTAGTTTCAATCTCGCCCTAACATAGTAGTTTTATTATGAGCATTACTTGGGAATAGATGATCAATCCAATTTAGCGATGACACAATTACATTTTATACACTCTCAAAGTAAAAAGGATTTGACTGATATGGAGTAAATGAAATTCCGGCACTGACAATGAGACTGTGCCTTTGATAGCGACAGTCAGAAAATTCTGAGTGATTCGTAGAAAGTCCTTAACTTACTTTCTACGTGAGGGTATACATGTATACTTCCGACTAATAGAGACAATCTTTTTGTTCTGTTCTCTTTCTGAGAATTCTCCTCTCCATTCGGGAGCGAGAAAAACAGAAAAATTCTGCCAAGCATAAGAATCGAATTTCTATGATCAAAGTGATGTATAAATTTAACTTTTGGAAAAGTCTTTTTCATCGCATGTGAAAGAGTTCTCGAGCACTTCCCTTTTTTCCTTTCCTTGGATTTCGTGAGAAGGCTCTCATTAACCTCTCGCGCCATGGACTCTACTTGAACGATTCTTCCTTTCTCAAGAAAGGTTTTCTCTATAAAGACGATCCCGGGATGCGTCTCCAAAGATAATTCCAGGAGCGTAATCCGTAGAATTTTGGCTTTAGCTTCCATTTTAGGCGGTTATTTCACCGTCCAAAATCTTAAAATGGAAATTGCTCAATGCTCTTCATAACAAGTTCGATAAAAAGACGAAGTCAGTGTTTTATTATTGAAAAAGTGAGAAGACCAAGCGGATGCGGTTCGTGTTTTCAAAAGAGGACTCCAGTAAGGTAATCTCTCCGAGACTTATCACTGTCAAATCCGATGAAAATGAAAGGATTCCCAAGTTAAACACTTATCCCTAACACAGTTCAAATGCTTCTTCTTATGCAACACGTCTTGGCATACCTTTTCTAGAATTCATCCTTAACAGTCTGCGGTTTAAATTCCAAGGATGTCTTGAGAACGACAACAAACCACAGCTAACACTAACAGTGTGACATTTTCAAGAAATTTATCGACCTTACTGCAACTTCTAAAATTATCCTATCAATTAAGAAAAAGGGCAAGGTGTATAGCATATAGAGGTGAGCGCCTTAAAACCCAAGGATAAAAAGTAGTAGTATTGTTAAAAGTGCTTCGACAACTGAGATCGTTTCGCGCGTAGGCCCCCACCGGGAATCGAACCCGGAACCTCCAAGGATAAACAGATGTGAAAAATAGGGTCATGACTCAGACTCGAACCCGGGTTCCCACTTTAGAATACCTGTCCGGAAAGTGGGAGACCTGGGTTCGAGTCCTAGTTAAGTCACAATTTTTCACGTTTATCCTTGGGGCCCTATCAATTGTTCGGCACCTTGGTAATATCTATTCTATATTTTGTTAAAAAAGATATAGCGATAACTGCTCGAATGCACCTAACTAACATGAATTGTACGAGTATCTACGATAATGTTCATTTTTTTCTTCCTTATCTATTCAAGGTGATGGGTGTAAGGTAACTTTGCTCGTCAAGGGAACACGAAAGTAACAAGTACAAATAATGGAACGTAACGATTCCACGAAGAAGATAATCCTGATTAAGCTTTTCATTCTCCTGTTCAGATACAAACACACAAAAGGAAATAAACATTGTCTTTATTTTGGGTGAAATTGAAACTTTGGAGCCTCCTCTTCCATTTAATCCATTGTCAAGGTAAAAAAGTAAATAAAATAACAATAAAAGTAAACTTTTAGTAATAAAAGTTAATGAAAGTCGACAAAAATGTAAGGAAATAATTTAGAATAATAAATAAGAAACTGGTAAATAAATATAATTATATACATAACAAAGTTCAAAGGTTAAATCTGAGAAAACAAACATTCAAATTGAAAAATCAATTATCAACTTGCTAATTAATAAGCTTACTAAAATATAACAAAACAACATAGATTGCTTCAGGATATGAAAGAACAGCTAGTATCAGACAAATAATATCGTTCCTTTTTACTAATTAGTATCCTAAACAATTTCGCGATTATTTTAATATGCGAGAGTTGAGTTAACGGATGTCGATGTACCAGTGCACAGTGTTGAGAGCAAAACGATAACTTACCTGATCACAGATGATATCCCACTTCTTTTCGTCGTCATACTGCTTGAGTAGTTTCGCTTTGTCCGGAGGTAAGTCCATGGAAGCCTGAAAATGGACCAAGAAGACATTAGATTTTTGTCAAACTAGATATAATCACAGACATTTAAACCAAGTTTAGAGTAATAATAATACGGAATGAATTATCTTAACTACCAGATTGAGTTATAGGCAAATCATTATCTGATAGTTAACTAAAAAAAAAAGATGGTGGATAAGTACGATAAAAACCCCTCATCTCACCTAGTTTAATTCTAGAAAGTACGTTTTACCGGCAGAATTTTATGAAAAGAATACTTCTAATATTCTCATCAAGGTGGTATGTATTCTTGATAAAGATAATTCTAATGAATTGGTCTTTTTATCTTCTAAATATCCTTAGATATGTGTTGCGTGTTAGTAATTATTTACCTAAATATCAAATACTACTTCGGAGATAAAAAGTTGAACATTGGCAGTAAAATAAACGTATTTTTGTCTTTAAATGTAGAATACTAACCTTTATTTATCGTAGTAGTTTAAGTACAATAATTCTGATTAACTATAAGCGGTTCTTAGTTATTCTATCATCATNAGATCGCTAAAAAATTCGCAAACATTGCGAAACTGAAAAAGTGGCCTGCAGCTGAATAATGAAACAAAATTTCAAGGCCGTACTAGGATTGGGCAAGAAATTTATGTTAAAAGAAGAGGAAATCGGATCTGGCACACGCAGAGGAATAATAATCCCCTGAGAACGGTATTGTGAGGAAGGGAGGACGGAAGAAATGGAGAAAGAACAAGGTTGCTTTACGATACGACGATGTTTATCGATACATAATCATAAATGAACACCCATATTTTTTGAGATGAACAATTGATCGTTTAAAAATATGCGAAAATCGCAATATTGAGAAAGGAGATGGGTATAAATTTATAAAATTAGCAAAAACGTATTCAGAGTACGTTCTTCAAAATAGATCGGAAATTAAAAAGAACCCCGAGGAAGTGAAAACAGCTATTACTCTGCGTGTTAATAAAAGTAAGGGTTAGGTGTTGAAATGGTAGAATGAAAAGGATAGATTACGTGAGAAGTGAGGAAAATTAATAAGCGGAGAAATTCAAATGGGTGATTTTACGTAAATGGATGGAATATGTACAAGTTGAGAAGTAATCAAGGTAGAGTGAAAACAGAGAGGGAAGTTTGTAGGGAATCCAAGTTCGGGTATCGAGTACATACTTGACATCAAGCATAATTTTCCGACAACTCGAATAGATTCCTGATTTCTATTCTGCACTGATTCCTTTAGGGCGTTTGCCCCGCGGATTCTTGAACGATGGCACCGGCTGCCATGGAGATCAGATAGTGCTGAATCTGAGGCAATTTTGGAACATTTTATCTAAATTTAGGCCATTTTGATTGAGACATATTTATCAATGAAACGAAAATCTTCATTTAATTTATTCCCAATCGTACTCATCTAGATTTTGTGCGATGTCTGCGAAGCCACCCACGCGATTGCCAAAATAAAAGCCACTGGCGCAGTAATAATTAGGTTGTAAAATAATTTCTCACGAGCAGCACAGATGAAAGAATGGAACGATGAAATCGTTAATTAACACCTCGGTTCATAATATCAAGGAGACGCTACTTAAAAGAAATGTAGGAAGTTGACAATCATTACCCCTTGTCATACATCATATGGCGACTTGCGGGGCATTAATGTGCGTACGTAAAAAAGATCGTAGATGAGAAGTAATTCAATACTTAATATTAATAATCAGGTGATTAATTCAAACAAAGCTAATACCAATCGGGAATATCGTGATATAAAAGCAAAGGAATGGAATATTACTATAAATAACAATACTAGAATGAAAGCGTTAAACTATCATTACTCTGGTGCTAAATTTATATAGAAAGAAAGCTTCCGAACGCTATACAGCAGCTCCATCAGTTAATTAATGTCACTCAGTCACTTAATGAATAAATATATTATGACTAGTAATATGATGCTGAAAATGAGCTCTTTTTTTCCACGAGTTATCTCCCGGAAGTAGGATTTATATATAGAACAATTTAAGCAAACATACAGCGTATAATTGTCAACTTTAAAATTAAAATAATCTTTCACTCGTTATATACATCATTAAAATAATCATTCACACTCGCAGTCTATATCTACTTGTGTAACTTTGTAAAGATAAATATAGAATAATCTATTAAACACTGTCCTATCTCTTTGGCGGACTATTCTCACTCTAATTTTCTCATACGCATTTTCCTGATGAATACACTTTTTTCCGCATGGGACAGTCAACATTCTTTTCAATGCCCATAACTTATATAGCATATTTTAATCGAAAAATTACTTTCATTCTTTACTTTTATGGTATATTTTCTTAAGTTCATCACATTACCTATACTATATACTTCTCTAACACAACAATAAGTATACACAATGGTAACGTGAATAAGTTGTTCTTATTTCTCTTTCATCATGAAGAGCAAACCACAAAGTTGAGGCCGAAATAGTGGATTTTGTACACAATTTTTTTTGCTATTAAATAAATCACTCTATTTACGACATTTACAATGAGCATAAGTACGGGTGTCTCAGAATCGCCCGAAATAAAGTAATTAGCACATTCATACCGCCAAAAACGCTGATGATACTTTCATCATCAATTGAATCATCGAGGAAGTATTACTTCTATATTAATATTACTGACTTTAATAAAAATTTCTGCTTCTTTCTCTAATAATTCGCCTTGAAACATTAGGGGAGAGTTTCAATTTTTGAGAAAAATGAAATTTTCGTTTCCAAACATAGAAATGCAGATAAATGAAAAGCAGCAAATTTGACGTAAATTTATCAAGAATACAGAACTTGATATTATTCTCAAATGCTTATCGCAATAACACACTTATCCACTTTGAGTAAACAGAGGTCACAGTCTTATAGACTCTTGGATAACAGTTTTAGGCATCGTTCGTAGAAAAATGTCGTAAATTACGATCGATTTTTACAGGACCAACCTAAATCGAATTCAGAAGAGTGAAATGTTTAGAAGGGAAAGTATTGGACTGAAAGTTCACTTGGTATGGGTATTTGTGATTTTCATTCCGATGGATTTTCTCCCCTAAGTACGGGATTAAATTTAACAGTTTCCAAAAGAAAATAAAACTAGGCGATTCCCAGCCCTGGAAACCAGAAATTAGGTCGCAGCTCAACATTTCGGAATC
This sequence comes from Ladona fulva, assembly GCA_000376725.2. Lineage (NCBI taxonomy): Eukaryota > Metazoa > Arthropoda > Insecta > Odonata > Libellulidae > Ladona > Ladona fulva. The sequence goes on along the minus strand of KZ308133.1, from coordinate 1,245,237 downwards.
GCTGCCTGTGGGAAATGTTTTGCTTCGCTTGCGTTCACACCACTGTCTTCGTTGATACCTAATTTAACATTTATCCTGCTTTGATGGGTGCTCGAAAAACAAATGTTTTTTACCTTCTTAATTCTCCCTAAGAAAGTCTGATCTGAAAATCTAAACTTGACCTGATTTGGTACCATTCAATACATTTTGTTCGTAAATGCAAAGATACTCCTCTTATATACTCAGACAATAAATTTACAATAAACGAGATGAACAACAATATACACGTACTAAAGATAATTCATCAACATGGCACATTAGATACCATGGTGATCATAGGTACAGAAATACTATGGTAATAATGGAAACCACAAACAACCATGCCCAAGATAGCGCAATGGCTGGAGACGTCGCCCGGAAAATGGAAGACAATGCTTGGAGAGCCGCTCTTGTCAGACTTTTTTTCTCTAGTTAGTCCGTTTCTCTTCGGAAAAGCCTAATATTTTGAAAAACGGATATTCGCGTGAAATCCAACGGAAACTTATAATTGAGTCCAGGGTTTAAAATTGCGTCGTCCTAAAGATGACAGTTTTTCTGAGACTTTCTACAGCGTAAAAATCTCACAAAGTTTAATGCACAGGAAATATTACCGTCATTTTTGGCGCCGCGAGCCGATAGTGATGTAAAATCACAGAGACATAGAAACTGTGAAAGATGATTCCTCAAAGAGAAAAAGAATTTCGAGTCCGAGAAAGAAGAGGGTGACAATGGACCGAAAAGAAAGCGGCCAACGGAAAGGGTGGGTAAATTCAAGTTCGGAAATCTCCTTCGGGAGAAAAGATCAAAAACTAGGGAACATGGCGAGATGGGAACACGAGGGCGGAGAATGAAGTCGCAGGAAGCGAGATGTTAGAGATGCTGCTGTACTCAGTTTCAAAATGGAAAGGATGCTACCAGTTAGGGCAAAAAACGCTTCCTTCTGAGAGCGATGTGATTTTGTTTTCATCCGCTGAATGAGATCCAAAGAATACAGGAATCCCTTTTGTATCAACCTGCAAGTCCAGTCCTCCGCACCTATATATTATATTACTGCATTACCGAGAAATCTTCGTCTTTTTCTTTATTATTTCAAATACTGTACCAGCGATCATATCTTAATAAACAGGGTATTTTTCTCTTGAATTTCAACTGAAGTAAACGTATATTTTAACATAGTTTTCTTCAGTGATGAGATGGGTGCGATAACCTCAAAGCATAGTTGCTAATTTAGCGATTTCGTCGCTAGATATAGCAACTTCATCCTTCCTTAAGCGAATTCAATTTTTCTATTTTAGCGACTTCTCGCACATTTGGAACGTTCTTTTCCATCAACCTTGCTCTACCTACTCCTAAAACTTAATGTTTGACTTATCGTAAGATTAAATTCGCATTCCATTCAGTTGCTTAAAGACATAACATTCCTATTATACATTTAATTTTTGTAATTGCTGAACTGATATTCCATTTATAGAAGCGAATGAAAGCTATTTCATATGTTAACTACTTTTTAGCGATATTGTTTGCTGAGTTTAGCTTCTTTTCTGTCGCCTCTTTGCTACTTTTCAAGGTGCACCTAGCGACATTTTCAAAAATAAATTGGCACATAAGCATGAAAGGTACTGAGGTAGGAATGATGGTCAAGAAATGCATCCACTTTGGTCACTCTATATTGAATGCTACGAAAAATGTTATTAAGTCAACGTTTAGCGCTCACGTGGACTTTTTCTACTTATGGTACTTGGGATCAGTGACGAATACAATGGCAAAATACCTCACTCCTCATCTATTTAAGTAAGCCTCATTTCCTCCCGTCCCGTTTAATATCTACAGACGGAAGGTTTTGGGATCCAGCCAGCCTTTGGAGAGAAGACTTTACCGACAGATACAAAAGAAGAGCTTAGATAACAATAAATGAAGTAAAAGGCGTTAATTAACCAATTAATCCTTTGCCCTTCCTTATTCAAAATCTTTTCAAGGAACCAATTCTGCACACAGAAACAAAAAATTAGCGCTCTGAAAGGGAGGCATACGAGTATATCGTACACCGATCTGGAAGAAGCTTCTTATGGTAGGAGAACTTTACAACAACATAGTAACGTTAGGCAATTAAGTGCATATTTAGAGCAAACATGAGAAAAATGCATGTGATGTTTGTCTAGCAGATTAACATTAGTGATTCGGATCTTACGTTTTCGGGCAGCAGTAGCTAAGTGTTTACCACCTGTCCCTACAGAATCTATGGTCCTGCGAAGGATTTCGCAAGTGATTTTTATCACTGCTTAGATTTATTTAGCACAATGAGAACCTCTTAGCGAGATGTTCCACCGATGCCCATAGTGACGATATGACGACATACTCGGCGGTTTATTAAAAAATATTACAATAATGTAAATTTATATGGTTATTGAGGTTGGGTTTACACCTATAAACCGATGAAAATTTGTTTTCGTTTTTGAGTTTTATAAAATAGTAATGCTATGAGAAGAAGGACATATGCTGAAGCCAAACACAAAGTACATACAAAAAAGGGATCTCTTCGAATCCATTGGTAACTTTCTACCTCTCATTTACTAAATTTTCACTAACAAGATAGTAAAAAGCAAGGTTTCATTATTTTCATAGGATCAATGCACCTAATTTTCAAATTCAAACTTTTGTATACCCTTTGATTTTCCATAAATGTTAACCACAAGATGTAATTGTGCACAAAACTTACTAGAGCAGCAACGATTGAAAAACTCTACATTTCTCTTCAAATAAACAGAATTTAGTTTTTAGTAACCTTATTGCTGAAACTGAATGTAATTAAGAAAGCCGCCGAGGTGTTTCGAAGCGGGATTTTGAGAAGCGAAGTAATTTAATGCACGAATTAAATTGGGAAATAACGGCTGTATTTAGCGTGTTAACGTAAAACTGCATTTGTGATTCAAAAAATCAGTTTTTCCGAAATAAAAACACTTGAAACTTTTCCACAGAAATTCTGTTTTTCCACGAAGTCACATCTTCCAACATCGACTTCACAGTTTTTCTTATGATTGCTCAATGTAATAGCGAGGGAAAAGGCCAAGGAATCAGGGATTTTCATTTGTTGACTGTTGAGTTCTGAGATATGGGTTCAGGATACACTAGTACACCCTTAAGTAGCATCACACATTGGTCCATAGAAAGGGGAGCAGATGCTGAGAGAAGCGTGGCAACACTGTTGAGGAAGGCCTTATGTGGAGAAAAGAAAGGATTAAGGATGTGGACTTCACTTGGACCGGAAGAACATCGCTATGCGCATAAACAAATCCGTGGGAGGGCCACTTACCCCTCCTAAACTGATTCCTCTTTAAGTAATCCTTTCTGAGACCAGTCTCTCTGTCAGCTGATTGTGTATAATGAAATTCTCCATCGTAAGGAGTATGCGTTGTACTAGGCGAGGACGAGAGATAGTAACTTATTTACCGACTAATCAAAGATGTCCTTTTTAACCATAGATTTATACTTAGCAATTTTATACAGAACTTGGATTTGTGCATGATGATGCTGGTCTTGTAAATATTGTGAATGTTTAAGATATAAATGCCGTATAAATATATAGGTCGACCTTGAGTGAAAGCTTATCTCCCGAATTTTTACTTAAAATTTCCCTCATTTACTTACTTAGCGTATGGGACGACCCAAGGCTTTTCATTAAATGTTATTCGAGTAATTTCAGCGGAATAACATTGATAATTACTTAAACTTTTCTTTGTGTATATTTTCAAATGATAATGCTAACTAAGATACAATTTAATATTTTAGCACAAAACCTTGAATAGTTTAAGTTGAGTTACTTTCATTGATTTGAGAATTATACGAAAGAAAAAAAATGTTTTTTGCAATCTTAAATAGTTAGAAATAGGCAATTTCTATGTTTTGTAGAAAGATATTGTGCCTCTTTCATCACGATGAACCCTGAAAATAAGTCACATATTATGGTAAATATTAACAGTAATGCTGATTATGACTGTGATTCTCTCGTGTATTGGCCGACTCAAGTCATTTCATAAATTTCACTGAAAATAAAGGCTGGCCTACACATTGATACGTATGGTGCGTACTCTAAATGGTGAGTAGCCTTCAATTGTTGAAGGGTCCTCATTCACACACACTATTTCGTTCGAATTTATCAAACAGCACGTAAAAGAACCTACAGTTACTCCTACACGTGGAAAAACTATTACCGAAGCTAACACATAACGAAGAAAATAGATAAGTAATAGCCAAGTATAACCCCAAGTCAAGTGCCTAAAATACTGGCTATAAGCAGCTGCGACATTCGAAGAGTTATTTTGATCAATCTTATATGCGATTATCAAGGCTAAAATTAGATTCACACAGATAACAACATCCTTTAGTTGTCTAACCGCATCTTTAGTTAGAGTCCCTTAAAATAAACTCTAAGCGATTTAGTGCTGCTAAAACCTGCGTAAACCCAGTAACTTGCAAAACATTTGTCATTCCGCGACACCGTCAGAAATTTACCACAGGTCCTTCATTGATGCATTGTAGCCTATTTATTGGACTTCCTCCTCTAATAAAGTTCTCATCCACTTGTATTAGCTTCAAGAGAAGTTGCTTCAAATATTTCCAAATGAAGAAGCATTTAAATTTGCTTTCCGTTCTGCTTTCAGTTACACTCAGGGATGATCAACTCGAGTGTATAGTAAGGCATGATAATAATGCTATGTTTAGGAATTCTAATTAATACATATATCTTTGTAACTGTAATTGTGAAATTGTATGACGAGCTGCCTTCGGGAGGTTTTATAGGGGTTTTCCTCCGGACTAGGGCGAATTCCAGGCAGAATACTTCTCGCCCTCACATAAGTTGATTCTATGATTTCATAACTATACTCGCATGTATTGTGTCATTGTGGGGTTACTATTGTTTAATTATGATCGATGAATGACGTATAATTATGAACACGGTTGCCACCATGGAGTAGGTTCTATATTGAAGCCATTTCAATGATAATAGGTAATAAAACTATTAACATTGACCAAAATAAGTTTCATAATATACATTTCGTTCGTTAATAGATCACCGGTAATTTTTCTTGACGAAGCCGTCTATGCTTGTGCGAGTACATGTATGTACTAATACTCTATCTACTCGTATGTACTAATGCTCAATCTTTATCTTCTTTTCATATTGATGCATTATTTTTTACTTCTAGAACTACTGGAAATTTTCTATTATTTCTATAGGAAAAAGACTAATCCTAATCAATGCAGCGACTAGAAACACGGATACTGAGGGGTTTTAGAAGCGATTTCGAGAAAATGCTTCGTTGTATGTAAGCGGAAATCACGTTCAAGGCATTAATTAGGAATGTCTCGGATAGTTTCCGCCCACACGCAGTTCTCCTCTCCTTCGGCTACTTCCAAACACCAGTTTGTACCATTTCCGACACGAAGCTTTCAAGCCCATTCTCCCCCATGAGAAAGCTTATTGAATACGAGACATAATGAAAACAAAACACGAGCTACCATTCGCAGCACCGCCTCTGATTCGAAGACTAAACCGCTCTTGCGTAGAATATAAATCACAGAGGCGTTATCTAGTGCTGGAAGAACTCGCGGTATGATTAGAATTGCACAAAGTAATAAACTTGAAAAACAAAAATGATACCTGCAACATTATTGGGAACGAAAACAGTGAAATTTACTAACAAATTAAAAGGCATCGATATGACGGGTATAAGGTTCGACAGTGGGAAGATTCATCCCCCAACCCTTCTGGTAGAACCACGAAAACTTTTCGAAAAATTCATTGGTTCAGATTTTTTAGGCGAAGAAAAGACATTGTAATTCCGGTAAAAAACGAGCGCGATCTCCGAGAGTCCTCAACGAAGATTTACAAGAAATTAATCACTAAAACAGATAGTTACTTCCGGTCGTTTTTCTGCTTAGCATCACAGATGCTAATAGGGTAGATTAGGTAAGTTGTTAATACACCCCCTGCCATACGCCACTGGCGGGTCGCGGAGTATAAATCTAAATCTGAAAACCAGAAACAAGAATAGGATTTTAAGAAATGCTTTTACAATAAAGATCAACACCGCAACAACGTCTTAGTTAACAAAATATACTTAAGAAACTACTCATTAAAAGGTAAATTCTACTATTCCTAATCCATTCCCAGCATTAACAGGTGGACTATAAACTTCTGGTACGTCTGTTCCATTGACTACACGATCCCCAAACTATAAATACACTTCTTCTGATTATGCCATCCAATACAAATGATTTGACACAGCTGAATAAATATTAATTATTTTCTTGTGTTTTAAGATGCATTTTTACACATTTTAAAGCATTGCGTTCAGAATTCCGAAATATCTCCTATCCTGCAAACCTTGGTTTGCTGGGATGCCGATTAGTTCTTACCAAACCGTTTTAACTCATTGATAAAGTGCGGCAGAAATTCCAGAAACGATTCATGAGCACTTCGGATGTGGCACAGAGATTACTAGCATTCCGAATAAAATTGATCAGAATACATTTTTTAAGCTCAAGTGAAAATATATCTGATAATGATTTCTCCGTATTCGATTTTTCAATTGATTGAGGATTGCGACTGGAATTTTCCAGCAAAAGTTCCTTTCGGTTGAAATTTTCTTTGCGCTTCAGATGAATCTGCGCCTGCGACTCCGTAATCGAAGAATGTATCGCTTCCTAACACCTGCCCATTCCAATCCTCCGCTTCCAGAGCTCTCAGATCAAGTAAAACCAGAAATAAATTTTCAGAGATTCAGTACCCAGGGCCGGTTCAGACGGTAACCAAATGAGGCAGTCGCCTCAGGGCGCACACTACAGAGGGGCGGCCCAATGCAGTTTGTGGAAGAAATGACTTGCCTCGAATAAATGAGGAACTTCATATAATCGGAAAAGGCTCAATACTTGTCACATTAGCATGGTAGTCTTTCCCAAGCTTTTGCCTCCGAAGGAGTAGTTGTCTTCCGAAGAGAGTGCTTTGCGTAAAGCTAAAACCGCGTAGCCAAATCAAATCTGCGAATTCACTGAGTTACTCAACTTTTCGACATATTCCCTTTTATAATCTCAAAAAACCTAAAAGACTGATATCCAGCGGTAATTCAGTAGATCAGTAGTAAAGTAAAAGTGAAATTCGGTGTAAGTTCAAAATTGTCCATCCATCCGCCCAATATTTTACTTACTATCACGATTTATATTACGTTTTAAACTAAAATTAAAAAAATGCCAATGATGTACCGAGTAATCTAAAGCATTTCTGCACAAAGTAGTACGAGGGCCGTCTATGGATAACAAAGGATGCCCCTACATCTCAGAAAGATTATTTTCTGAGAGGAAGCCCACAGATTTATCGTTACGCCACTGTTTACGACGTAATTTTTCAAATCGTGCACGCTAGCAACTTCCTTCAGACTTTAGAAGGTCTTCATGAGAAAATTATAGAACCTAATTATTATTATTATTTACAGGTTTTCGCCGCAGTTAGACAAGCCTGGTGGCAGTGTATTTGCATACATTAATTAAACATGATGAGTTAGTTACAATATCAGGTCAGGTCACATACAATAATTAATTATACACTGTAAAACACAATGAATTAAACATTTCATTAATGAATCTGAAAACATTACCCTACATCACAATATCATTAAATTATCATCCAAGATTTTTCAGGGTTCCTAATGATTTGGGCTCGACTTTGTTTCAGGTCTCCAGTATAAAGAATAACGAAAAAAAACATACCTTTACCAGAATATTTTATTCCACGACCATAGTTTCGATCATTTTGGTCATCATCAGGTCGAAACCATGGTCGTGGAACAAAACATTCTGGTAAATGTATAAGTGCACTTTTTCCATCATTCTTTATGACGAAAACATTAATAATGAGATTGATTTATTTAGCGCATTTTATTTCTACTTTTCAGCTCTTCTAGGGGCTCGCCTAGCGCTTGTTCAAGCGGAACCCCTACTTTAAAAACCCTCCTCTAGCGATAAGAAGATACTTGCTATGCGAAGCTGTTGGTAGAGCAAAGAGAGCGGACGCAAGACGGACGCGGGGAGCAATTGGAGTGAATGGAGTGGTGTAGCGGCAAACGGGCAACACGGCGCGGACGTCAAAGGAAGCGAATGAATAGAGGGGCGTTTTTAGAAGAAGTCTTCGAAACAGAGCGTTCATTCATTTCCAATCTCAAAGCGCGCGGGATAGTGAGGCACTGAGGGAACTGCGAAGGCATAAATAGCAACGAGAAAAATACGCATTGATGAAGATTCAAAGTTCGGCGAACGGATGGCGAAAACAGTACGAAGATATGCTATGACGAACGCTGGAGGATAACGGCCTTCGTGAAGTGGTATTCTTTATTAAAAAGATAACGCTCTTAGAGACGCTGTTTAAATAGACTACAACGCACTCAGGATATACGAGAAAGTGGTTTCGCTTCATCATCAATTAAATAACATCCAAAACTAACGAAATTTATCGACATGAAAATTTGAAAATGAAACGAAATGGGTTATATAAGGAAGACCCACAAAATAATGAATAGAATACCCGGAAAAGGAAAAATCCAAAATTTAATTAAGAAGGATAGATGCGGAATGACTAATATGTAAAAATGAATATCAAATAATAGTTAATCATGTAGGTGAATAGCTTTCGTTGGAGCTAAGACTAAGCTTTCCAGAACGTCACAAGTTCGTACAAACTCTACACATTCGTTTCCCAGGATACCTGTAGTAAAAACCAACCGGTTCATGGTGCAACAATGTCAGGACATAGGGCTCAAACAATTGAAGTTGAAATCGTAAAATTACAACTGTTTGTTTTGCTGAACAATCTAATTTAAATTAATTAAGTCGTACTTGATGAATATTACGACATATTTATCATTCATAAACCCTTTGGGATTGAGTGTTTCCAATTAAGATCATGGAGTGATGTGTTTGTTGCAACAAAGAGTTTAAATCAAGAATCGACGACAGTATTGTTGAACCTACAACTGCATTAATGAATTGGAACGTGCTGCAAATATTTTCATTTCGATAAAACAATTAAGAGCTACAGGTATACATCTACAATCTTCACATACGACATCTTACATACACATGCGACCATTTTCTACACTTAAGTTAAAACTAGTCGAAATCTAACCTCAAGTTATATATGTGACAGAGATCTTTCCCGCTTCATAAAAGATTAAAAAGCATACCCTCTCGAAGGAAATAGATTTTATGTTAACAAGTTCATCTTCGTAGAAAATCTCCTCATGGCTATCAAGAGATGCAAAGTTATGTAGCCGAATAAACCTTGAGATAAAAGTCCAAGAGAAAAAGGTGATTGTTTGACATTTTCATCTGGATAATTTTACCTATTCAGAATTAGTTAGATTATTATTAGTTAGTTATTCCTCTTTATAAGACTTTCTTTACTACAATTCCAACATTAAGGTAGGGTAGCGAATGTTGGAAGTGTCAAGAGAACTACATTAAATAAAAGGATTAGACTCTTTCTCCAACTAGCGGTACTTATTGATAGTGTACAATTCTAATTATCGCTTACTTACGTATAAAATATTGAAAATGGACCAAATGAAGAGCATAGTTAACGAAAACAGGAAAGACGAATTCATTAATGACTTGGTAGAGATTGAATGTGAACCAGAAGAAAAACGATGAGCGAGCAGTATGATAGGATTGGTTGACGTTGATTTGGACTCATGGAAAAGATGGCTCGATGCAGATTAGATATGAGACTGCGTGAGAAATATGTAAAAGATACCATGTGAAGAAAAAGCTGATGGAATGTGGTGAATTAGGTGCTTGGACGTACGAAATTTAACGAAAGAAAGGGCATCTGTGGAAAGGTATAAGAATGTACCTAAAGCAGATGTGTGCAAGGATACGTATATTTATTTTATTATATTTGTTTATTGTATCATCATAAAACTCGTTCAATAATATTTAAGGACATGCGCAATTTATGAATGAATAATGTTTAAAAAATATTGATTCATAATTCTGGGAACAGTATCATTAATAAATACGCATATGTTAATTCTAATCATTCCTTTCCATTAAATTAAAAGATTATCGAATATTCTCACGCATAAAGCACGGAAACCTAATGTGATGTTACGGATGGGAATCATGAGCTATTAGCGGAATAGGATGTGATCGCAAAAATAATTATTTGTGATCCATTCTATGCAGTACTTCCTATCGAGAAAACTGATACAAGCAGATAGCCAGCGTTGCAGATTTAAATTTCCTGTCGCGATAAATTGCACGAGAAACGTATTCGCTGAGATTCGCTCGGCGATTGTGACGCAAGCGAATGGTCACCTTCAATTGCTTCACTCAGATGACTACCACTCGATGTCTTACCTCATCCGATGCAATTGCTATTTACGGCAATTTCGTCACAATCAGAGTGATTAAGAGCCGCTCTCAGCGATCATAAAGAATGACAAATACATTTATGGTAGAGCGCCTCAGAGTATTTGCATTAAATACGTAATACGATGGTATGTCGTCGTCAGGCATGAGTGTACAATCGATATAAATACTCGTCATTGCTCTCGTAGAGTAAAATCAAAGGTGCTTGGAAAAGGATACTAATATTGATACCAAATTTGCAAAGGTTGGATTATGTCTTGACTTCTGTCAGAGGGAGGTTTTCCGAGGGGTTTCCCTCCCTCCTTGGGCAAATGCCTGACAGATATTGTGTTCTCCCCTCAACTTATACGGTCCGATCAGAATTTGGACTGTTTATCTTTTACTTGACTATGCACGACTGTATGTATGTATATAGTATGTAATGTATAACCACTGCCATCAGATGTTTAATCTACTTGTTTATGTGATAATAATAATAATAATATTTAACCCTCTTCTTTAAATCTGCATTCTTGTTTATTTTTTCTATAAGTATGCGAGTATGTATTCGCGAGTTGTATACGAATAAGTGACCAATACCATAACCTAGGATGATCCGAGATCTTCATTCCCTCCGCCATTAGCTACCCTAAGCTTTGAAGAGAGAATAAGCCTTACAAGGCGAGACTAGAAGTGAAATACCGTCTATTTTGTTGAAAAAATTTGGGGTCTAAAAACAGGGTGCGCCTTGTACGTGGATTTTGTAGCAGTTTCTATCAAACGACGACTACAAATACGCGTGCATATTCAGACAATCACGCTATGGAGGTCGTCGCTAATAGTTTTGGCCAAAGAGTGGTCAAGACCACTGATGGTTACAATAGCAATAAAATTAAAAAAAACTACAAAAACCATCAATGAATATCAATCACGGCTTACTCATATTTCGGTGACAGTTTTATCCCGCCGATTGGGTTCTGAATATGCTTTTATTGAGGGTGAAATGCACATATGCCGTGTTTTTCTTTGATGGAATTTGTTTTCTACTTTTTACAATAGTTTTGCGTTTGATAATCTTACGTTGTATGTCCTTAGGGTCATTTTTTCAATCTCGTTACATTACGTTTAATAGAAATTATTTTCAAAATATCGTTCCCCAAATCAAGGTGCGTCATATAGGTACATGGGGAAACAGGTAGTTTTAGATGCTCAGTACAGTAGAAAAATCCTGTGCAGCACTATGTCTCTATGTAATATCACCTTCCATAATGATCAAGAGATCGAGCCCGAATCGAATGCTATCATTCAAAATCATTTATACCTCAGCACTTTCAAGACATGAGTCAATGAAAAAGACAACTTCCTCTATGGGGAAGGCTTTACTTGGTGGAGGGCCATAACAATGGGAATAAAAACTTCGCCTAATCTCCATCTGTTACTTCCTCAATCCAGTAAAAAAAGCCAATGAAAGAAATTCCATTCATCAAAATAAGGAGGCAGAAACCTATCACTTTACTGACTCTAAAATCAACGCGATTCGGTTCTCTAGGTCTTCCCAAGAGTAGTTGGGATCGCCTTTTGTGCAAAGTGGTCGACGTGACTAACGACTGACGTAGACGAAGATTGATTGCAGACGAGGGAAAAACACCGCACGAAATATTGGGTTCGCAGACGATTTCTTTGAATGCGGAGGGTACACAAAACACGACTCTCCTTGGGAGGAAACGGAAGCGAGAAATTGTGGATCGGTTAGAGCAGGAAATAAGGGCGGATAAAGCAAACGAAATGCAATAACGCGAAGAAAGAGAGGGGAGGGAATACTTTCACGTTGATTGCAGAGCAAACTCGTTCGCTCTTCCCTCCACCGTCGCCCGTTGTTATGATGATGGACGAATATAAAAGAATCAAATTTCTCCTCCTCGCTCCACGTGTTATTTCTTCCATTTAAACTGCATTTCGCAAATTGCAAATGTATCCGCTGAATTTCTAAAGTAAATCACAACCTTTAACTTCCAAGTATAAACGATTGAAAATTTCATTTGAAATCGTTAGTAGAAAGTATAGGCAACAGGTTGTTGCTTAACACGCCATCCTTTACAACTACACTAAGTATGGCATATAAACGAGCGTACTATAATGCAGGGATATGGTTCATCACTTGGCCGAAAGTACAGTTCCTGCAATGAAAATCGAACGGTGTATTGCGTGGTGCATAAGATTGAGGGGGAGAGGAAATTTGAGGTTCACCCCTGCCACTGCTATGCCCAGTTACTCGTGGCAGCATCGTACTGTGAGGTTGAGGTCGGAGAAGGATCCCCTTTGTTTCTATCCAAGATTTCGCCGTATAAGAGGCCATAGTTGATGCCATCAAGCAACAACCGATTGGCGTAATTTCATCCAAATAGTTCAACATCAAAATTGTTCAAAGAAAAAAGGATTTAATCGCTGAAGAAACCTGGGAAGAGCAGTTTCCATCTTATGTTCACTTAAACTAATGAACAATACTGGGAATGCAAAATTAATACACGACTCGTATCAGAAAGTAACAAAAAAACAGCACCAAACGCCCGAAATAAGAGCAGATTCCACCTCTGATCTAATTTCTTCCTTCCAGTTTGCCGCATAAGCTTTTCTGAAGATTTCTTGGGTCGCAGATGGCTTACTTCGCTGGAGTTTTAAAACTCATCCGAAATGTCTCGTTTTATTATTTTATCGCAACGGAATGGGCTGGACACGTAGTAAGAATGAGTAGGGAGCGATAGCCTAACATTGCAATGGACATGATAACTGCAGGGAAGAGACCCGCGGGACGGCCGAGAAAAAGATGGATAGACGGTGTCAAGGATGATTTGCAGCTACTTGTGGCTTGGGAAGAATGGCAACAAACTGCCAATAACAGAAAAGAATGGAGAACCTTGGTCATAACATCGTCACTCAGGTCACATAACAGGTCCACTGGGTTTGATCGCGGAGTAGTAGTAGTAGTATAATTTCGAATACATTTTTACTGTAGTTGAACGCTTCTTATCTAAATTTATTTCTCAAACATTAACTTTAGCAACAGTAATGAGCAAATGGTTCTCGCTACCGAGATTTTTAATTATGACAAACTAAACTATCGGTTCCTTTCGGAAAAAATATTTGTAATAATAACATTTGCTGAGAATACAAACACTTACTAGGAATAAATTGAAAAGTTCTAACTGTTTTAAATTTGGTATTTGACAAAATATTTAATTCTAAAATACTCCGCAAAACTCCTTTCTATTCGTGCATTTATCTTACAAGTAATTCCTTTGACGGTTATCGTAGAGAAAAGTGTAGGTTGCAAAACCGGTGCGGTTGGAGGAGGATGAAGATTAAAAAATTCTCTCAAGTAAAACGTTTTACGAGAAATAATAAAGAAATTTTTAGACCGGAGAATGGAGACTGAACGAATAGACTTAAGGGAGATAGCTTTCATACAGGTTTACCCTACCCGGGGATAAGTACAGGTATCCAAGCATATAGTGAAAAATTATGAATTAAACTCAGAAACCATACCACAACTTGGAGGAAACAATCAAAATCAAATATCAGAACTCTGAAGCTGGAATTGCCCCCTCGAAAGCCTAAAAAGCTATGGATTAGAGTGCGTGTGGCTCTTACGAGAGAAGCTATAGTGTTACACGTCCTTTAGAAAGTCATTCACATAGTGCACCTCTTCCACGCCAACTTTGTAAAATAATACGGAAAGAGCTGCTTTCCATGCGACGGCCTATTTCCGGAGGCTGGGATTCGCGGAACTACTTACGATTTAAGAGGAAAACTTCGCGGTATCTTCTTCTGCTACTGATAGAACTCCGTTAAACCAAGGCCTTCCCAACCAATGTGCCGTGAGTAAGTTCTTGGATATCCGCAATGTTTCCAAGAATACCGCAAGCTTTTAACTCGAAGATGTATTGACGGGTTCCGAGATATTTTATTGTTCCATTAGAACTCAAGGTGAGAGTACAAACCTTTTACATTGTACCAGTGTCGGCTTAAGATGCATGACCGTTATGGGGTAATATTATCTCGCTGTCTTTATTGTTGACTTCAGCGGCTCGCATTTCAACAATCACGGCGTAAATAATTGTTACGTACGATTAACTTATTGTCCTAATGTTCATTGTGATGATACTCACCAACAAAGGCCAGTTTTTGCAGCGATTATGGCTTGGTTCATTATAGACAAGAATCTTAGGCTACCCGTTATTTTATCGATTTCAATTGCAGCGTTGTGGATGTCTTAAATACTTCAATACGCTGAAATCGTACCGTGCCGTCATTCATACTTACAGTGAGCAACATATGTATTTTCCATATTTCTAGCTTGAAGTATTCATATCCCTTTTCAACGCCTCATTCATTGTTGCTCTCTGCGGCGGTTTTCTCACTTAATTACCTTCTTAAGTTGACCCTTCCATATAAAGCGTTCTCCTCTCCATCAATTCGAGTGCTTGATGAAGATAACACAAGTATGTTTTCAGATGCTCCAAAATTTGAGTGTTAAAGTGCCGAGAGGGAAATGGAGTTGGTGGGCCAGAAGTTAAGGTCTCCAGAGAATAATCATTACTGAAGTGGAAAGTAAAATAATAATAATAATTGGAAACAGAAGCATTCAACATCAATGGTAGAGTCATATTAATTTGCAAGAGAAATTGGGGTGTAAATCCTGTATTTTCATTAAGTACAAAAAGTTACGTGCTGAATACACTCAGATTAATAGTATGTTGACTATTACACCTTCGAGGTTTGACCCCAAATTGTCTGCATGCTTGGTTCTCAACTTTTACTTCGTATTTTTCTTAATCTTGAGAGTTGCTCACTGGATACCGTTACTCGGCGAACAGACTTAGAAAAAACGGTGCTTATAACTACATTCACACATTGTTTTGAAATTCTAATTGTGCCATATCCACTCACAAAAATTCCTTTTGTACGATTTGTCTTCGTTGCATTAATTAATTAATTTTGCACATAATTAATTAGTTAATTCCACATAGTTTAGAATGCTGCATAGGTAATGGAAGAATCGGTTTTCCTCAAAAATTTTACCACCAAGAACAATTACCTCCAACGGAAGCTTTAACAATAACAAAGTAGCTCATAACTTTTCAATAATGGAGACAAGGATATTATGAAAACTGATAGGAATTAGCAACGGTATCCTTAACAGCAAACCTCCCCAGCCGAACCAATATATATCAGCATTTATTTTTATTTTAGAGGGATTTCTATATGAATTAATGACTTGAGCAGGCCCTGTTTTCTCAGATTGTTGGGTTTGGTCAGCTCGAATGTTTTGCAGAAATGTATGTAGGTAAAACGCAGCAGTGACTATGACAGGAGTGTACAAAAAAAATCGCTTATAATGAGGTCTTTTCATCCGAAGGCAGCTAATATACTCGCATACCATGGACCACATAAGGATCTATTAGACTAGATATGAACCCATCAGTACACACTCGAGTTTCGTATACATACGTATATACGTACACTAAAGTAATTAAATGTCGAAATTGTACAAGGGAAAATGGACGTGATTGCTTAATATGTTTAAGTAGAATATTTTCAATTTGATTTTCCCCTGACGTAGTAAACGAAAATGAAAGATGTAAATTTAAAAAATGGCTGCAGTTGTTTCAATTCAAAAATGAGAAAATGCCGCGCTGAGCGCCGGAGAAGTCCGCAGGTTCTTTAACCCCGCCTCAGGCTGGGAAAAGATTTCTGAATCTGGACACAAAGTCGCCACATTATGATCTCCATCGTGCTGCGAAAGACCTTTTGATAAAGTTCAAACAATTCTCTCAAGACTAAAAAGACATTAATTTTTCAGCGACGTTAATTAATAATTAATTTCAAGGCGACTAGCAATTAAAGTAATTAAGAAAATGTTTTTACCCAGAACAACTAGAGTTTTTTATGCGTCCAACAGTTAACATGTCTGCGGTAATAAGCTGTAAATGTCGATAACTGCCCTAAAAAAGAGTGACTTTTTCACTCTACTCTTTTAAAACAAAATAACTGATTATCAGGGGAGATAATTGGAGTGGCGTTTAAGAATACATATAATGAAATATTACCAAGGGAAAGCGGATTAATGTACCTCGTATCTTTCTTTAGTCTGACTCTTATCGTTAATGAAAACTTAAGTTTTAAGATACGAGAGTGAAAATACACATATTTGTGATATAACTATAACATCGGTATCACCGTCAATTAGTAGGACCGCGACTTTTAGACAACCAAGATCCAATTCATTCTATGGCGTACACATTAAGAGAAACTGTATGATAATTACCAAGATCTCGTGAATTAATATTTTAAGCATACATTTTACGCGGAAAATAGTAAGATATTCACATCAATATTCCAGATTGTGAACACAATACTTGAGTCTATTTCCATTTCGGAGGTATTAATGAAAAAAAAATCTGTGGTAGACAGCTATATTACCCCTCACTAACTTAAACTTCGATATCTACGTAAATCCGAAATGTTAGAAAAGTCAAAAAATCCATTTCTCTATTCCATCACATCTTCGATCGAGCACTATATTCTCAGAATACGACCAATCCAATTTCCTTCCCTCTTTCATATCATTCCAATAAACTTGAAACACAGTTTCCTTACGAGAGGTAGTGAAGGCATAATATAATCAGCGGAGATGAGAATATAACAAGCAATGTATACGCAGTGCTACAGATGAATGAATACAGAGTGGATATACTGAGTACACGATGGAGAAGACTTAGGAAGAATCAATGGAGGAAGATCTGCAGAAAAATTTCGTAAAAAAGAAGGGTCAGTCGTACACAGCGAGACGTGTTAGTCTCCTGAATAGCATTAAAAGGATTGGTGGACGGTAGGAATCATTAAATACGTAAGTCTTTCTTTGAGGGTAAGATTGAGAAAAATAAGTATCTTCTTTTATAATAATAATATAAATAAAACGATTTTATAAGGAGAAGCTTGAGACTACCAAGTTTCTTCTTACCACTTCGTATTATAAAATTTAGCTATTAATAAAAAATAGCACGAAGAAAGTGAACAAAAGAAAACTTTGTATCGAACACATCTACCAACAGATGACACTGTTTTATAATTAAATGTAATATCAGGCATATAACCGTGATATCATGAAAAATTAGGTAGTATTTTTCACGTAAGTAATCCATGATAGAATAGTGATTTCATTCACCCCTACCCTTTGTCGAAATGCAGATACGTGAGAAACAAATTTTAATTTTATACCTTTTCATTCTCCTTTTAAACTGAGTTTCATATTCTATTTTACCGCGTTTTCGTGATTTTTTTCAATCCCTTTAAGTGTGAGTGTTTTCTTGCAACGTGGGATTTTTAGGGAAAGACAACTTTGAATTCGCAACTCAAGGTTGACGAATATACTTGTCTAATTCTACCAACAAAAGGTGCGATCTAATTTAAAGATACATGATCATTAGTACTTGTAAAATGATATACAGTCAATGAAATACATCAGAGGAAGACTGAATCACGACAGGTAATGAAGAGCCGATATTGGCGAAGAAATGAACAAAATGACGGTTTAGGGCGAACAGGATGAGTTGGAGACTAACTAATCCCCACATCGATAACCCTTTACTATAAATTCCGCCTCCCGCAATTATTTGCGGAGCCCCCTCATTCGCGAATCCTTTAATCTCCTGCAGTATCCTCCAGATCTCGATGCTGCCTATACATCGGACAGATGCTGCGAGGATTCAGATGAACGATGACTGACTGTGTCTCATTTAGGTCCCCGCCCTTTCCGTGAGTTTTAAGTGGAGTCGAGTCGGTGTTGTCCTTCCCTAACCGTCTGCAAATTCGTCCCCTCATTCACCGTGATCCCCCCATCCACACCCTCTCCACGAACCAGATCGATATCTGAACACACTCCCCGCACGCTCCTCCTCCCTTTTGCTGCGGTGCATGCTGCACCCACAGACAGCATCCACTATTTTCCTTTCCCCAGCGTCTACTCCCCCTTAACTATAGCATCACACTTCACAGGAACGCTACTTCCGCCCTTGGCGACACGTCACTGTGCGCCCCTGTCACCAAATATTCATGACGATTTAGTCAAATCTCCATACACGATTCCCTCCCTTACGACTCCACCCCGTATAGAGCCAACAAATACACGCTTGCAAACGGATTATCTCCATCATATATAGCGACTCTACGAAACGGACATTAAAACGTACCACATGGAACTTGTTCATTTCATAATGGTGAGATACAATACCCTCGAGCTCGGTCGCAAGTTTTCTAATTTTATTTCAGTAACAAGAGCCTCGTACAGTTGACTTACCGAAAACTGCAGAAAATATCAAGGCCACCGATGCAAACTTTTTAACAGGAACCATACCAAACCTCAACATTTGATTGTTTGGACCAAGAAAGGGTAGATGGAAGAAGAATTACTAATATTAGGAGAATGAAAATGACTTAAAATGGAGAGGAAGACCGAGTGAAGCTTGTGGAACGTGGTTAATGAGATGCTTTAGAAGGATTTGGAGAACTTAACCGAATCAGTTCTTTATGACAGTTTACAGATTTGTATTACATTAATTCCCACATACGTACGCCAGCATGCACAGCGAAACTATTCATTACAGATGTAACACTCAAGGGAAAATGGTAACGACCTAATGATTCGTCTCAGGAGCAGCGCAGATTAGCTTTAAAGCCCCTGTCTGCCACAGAGCATCACTTTGCCCACTGTTGTTCAACTTGAATCCGCCATTTCGTTCAGAAATTCAATGGTAATACACCAAGCCACGATGTTCTATTCCGGATTTAGAACGCTAATACTCTAGTTTACCATGGTACTCTTCCAAAATTTACTAAATATGCATGCATCTTTGCTTTCCATATTTCTATACACAATAACGAAGTTGTGAAATATGTTTTTCTTTAGATAACACTGCTTTATATCTTTGGAATGCACAGACGTACTCAGTATTCCTTTTATCAAATGAGTACATTGATAACAGACAAATTCTAAACTCAATTAATTACTGCTAGTGATTCTAGCATTTACGTGTACCTCGGTTCTACACGAAAGAGAGCCACGCACGCATCAACAGTATACATGTATCGAAGGAAACTGTGGCAAATGGGATAATGAATACTTTAAGGTACACATAAATTTGGAAAGTGAATACGTAAGGGTGAAATAATTAAACCTACAATTTTTTGCTCGTATCCTTATCAAAAACCATAAAATGGCAGCCCTAAACGATTCGCACACTTCTTCATCTCATTCCTTAATTAGCTGACACTAAGCGCTACTACTATGCGTAATTTTTTACCGACTAGTTTACTAAGTCACATTATTGACTGGCTAAAGTAGCAAATGAGGTAACTTTAGATGAAAACGAGCGGAACAATTTTAGAACTGCACAGATTAGAGAGGGCGAAAAAGCCCGGTTGAATTCAAATTCCCGGTTGAATTCAAATTAACAACCTTAGACGCCCTCAATATGCGGAATATTATAGCGTCCATTATAAACCATACATATCTTAATTTTGTTTGAAATTCCAACTTCAATATTTTGGTATTAGAGCAGTGTTTCTAAAGTATATAATAGATTTAGTCTATAATTTAGTTTTCCATCTCACTCACTGCTAGTAATTCAACTGGTAACAAATATATTTGACATCTTAAAAGAAAGAACACTCCGCAATTTCCCCAGATTTTTTATTGCCTTTTATTTTAGGGACCTAAAGATGTCAACTCGTCGACGAAACCAGACCATAAAAAATCTGCTTTGGAAATTAATAATTGTTCTTTGTTTTAAGATGTGTGTTGAGTTCCACGAAGTCACGCTTGGACATATTAATTTTATTATAATTTTTATATGGGAAAACTAGACTTTGGAAAAGGGTGCCTTGATGCAACATGAGAAAACAGTTTACTTCCGCAGAGATTTATGTATGTACATGGATGAAATTTTCTGCATTGGTAACATAACTTAAAGGAAAATAAAGGAAAATCCATCATTTTTATGAGATAATTTTGCGGTCAATTTAAGACGAAAAACCTGTTAATGAGTGACTTCGTAAACATATCGTCTTTACGATCGGCCGTCTATTGCTACGAGCAACGCCTTGGGATCGCAATGAGGGAGTAAAGGCGGTCAGTGAGGCGGACGTCCATTTGAATTTATCGTCAGAGGCCGAGGGTGAGGTCAAAGGCGTAACATAATTGAATCATACTTGTCGACGTTCGAACATCAACCTAATAACGTTAAGCTACAGCTATGGAATGTGAAGCAAGAAAAAGAGGTCACTACGCATGCGACGCTCCGAGAATGAGAAAGTAAGTCTTATTACAAGAAATAAATTATGCAGATCACCAGTTTAGAATTACTCGAATAGGATCCACTGGAAAATGTCATCATCGATCTATAACAGTTCCTACTGTGCATTTACCGAACTTCTAACAATATATATTCGAATTTTAGCTTACATGGACTGCTCGTACAAGTAATCCAAAGAGTCTTTAACTCACTTAAATACATGCTTTTAAAATGAAACACTTTCAACTTCGTGGAGGGAGAGCTGAGAAAATAAGATTGCCACAGCTGAACTAAGCAAGAAATTTATACAATACGCAATATAATATGGCGTGAAATGTATCATCAAAGACAACATAAATCGAGTAAGAAAACAATGAACGTTATTCATGAAGCTATTCCTGCGATACAAAAAGTAAAAAAAAAGAGTTGAATAAAAAGGCCAAAGATGCACCGGAAGTCGCGATAGCTACTGGCTTTCACAGCTGTTTCGCAATAAACATAAAAAAATAAATAAGTATGATTCTAAGGTTTATAAATAAAGGAAAGAAAAAAAGATTCGCAAATACCGATTATAAAAGACTAATCCCGTTGTGTTTTAGCGATGTCTTATGACGATGCACGCTTGCAAAACCGGGACAGTCAGGAGCACATTTCATTTGAATAAAAAGTGATCTTTCATCAGTGATAATGAAAACTCACCGTTAACCTTCGCAGGGGCAATTTGCGACTCCCACGATACCTGTGATTGCCCACTATTTCACGCGGTATTAAAATCCCTTTGTTTCAACGCTTATTTATAAGAAAGATAAAATCCTGATTAGAAGAAAAGCTTTGAATACTTTAGTGCGGGAGCTTCGTCACATTTTTTCCTGAGCTGGGGAATTGGGATAATAAAGATGGCAGTAGGGCGGTCATAGGTCGAGGGTGACTGTCCTAATCCCAATACATGGAAGTTACACTTAATGGCGGAAATACAGTAATTAAATCGGGTCGAGAAAAATCACAAGATAAAAAGGATTCGAAACAAGGTTCACCCTACATTTCAGCAATTTGTTAATGCACGCCCATTCCTCTATTTCAGAATAAATCTGCATGGAACACAATAAAAACAACTAAATGCAGAGAATACGGGAATTAATTAAGATTCTTAGTGGCTCAGAAAATTTAGATGAAGTTCCACAGGTGCTAGTTCTCGGCCCTATTCGATGATCAAGCTGATGGCCCGAGAAACAAAAAAGCCTCAACGCGGATAGCAACCAAGAACTTATAAAAAAGAGTACAACAAAGGAAGAGGGGGAAGAACTCTTACAACAGAAACTTTACATCACAAAGAATTAATTAATGTAATAAATGGCAGCTCGCTCTAAAAAAAACTCAAGATCAGAGGTAGGGTACATTTCATCACCAAAATACAGCAGGAACAACTATTCGATGCCGTATTTCACTTATGTTGTTAAATTTACACAAATAAAAATCGAAATTATATGTGGAGCAAAAACTTCAACCGCAAAAGAAACTAAAGGAAAGAATGATTCATTTCATTTTCTTTGGCGTGGCATGAGGGTGAATAAAAAAATCCAAACGTTTGAATTAAGTAAAGGGAGAAAAAAACGTAAGGAGCCCAGAGAAAGGACGTAATTAGTATGATGGATGCAGGTTTCCCACCTATGCTTTGAAAGCAGCACTTAGCTGACACCTCACACGTTTACATACGGTGTCAGTACATCCTGTAAAGAGTAAAAATTAAGAGAAATTCTAAGTAAGGAAGGTAATCAACGACTCGCAAAAAAAATTTGCAGAAGATGTCCATGGAGAGCTAGGACATATCCTACAGCACCCCACAAAGTCCAATTTTTCTATTAATCACGTTTCCGCACAGAACTTTCACTGGTGTTCCACCTCCATTAAATCCGCTCGATTTTTCTTCGCAAGCCTCTTTCATCTATGAATGTTACCGAGTAAACGAAGGTCGTCTTCGTAATTTCTTTTGCAATGTTATTAAGAAGAGAAGAATATTTTGCCCTGTTCATCTTACCACATACATCAGGTGTAACTCTTTCTTTGATAGTCTAGAGAGATATTGAAATACAAAAATATATATGAACTTTCCTTTTACTCCAACGCTCTTTGAAGCTTCCGACTCACATAATTATTGTTTCTAGCTAAGAGTTATTTAGGGACTTCTGTCCCAATAAACATCCATCCAGTGAAGGCGGAGTTGGCTGGGCCAGGGCGAAACTTCGTTGGGGACGCTGAATGAATTCAAAAGCGTCCACAAATTGCAGAAATTCCATAAATTAGCCCACTACTGAGTCCAAGTTCATCAAAGACAGGCTCTCCAAGATAAACTACATTATACCTCGACTTAATGAGCTGTATCTAATATGGAATAAGAGTAAATTATTGCTACCGCTGTGAACCTTGCGAACGTTTGAGAAAACAAATGTCTTTGATATTATTTGAAAATATTGCGCAGAGTTTTTCTATCGGGATAAGAAATTCTTAGTTAATTTCCTGAACATGGAAAATATATAATAGCAACACAAATTTTAACTAAGGAGCGTTTGGTCAGTAAACATATGTTGAACAATAATAATTCATCGTCATGGATCAACCTACAGAATTTATGACTTGAAAATTATATTTTACGGTCATAACGCCGAAAAATGGATTTCATTAAAATAACAAACTTGTTTGCGGATAATGCATCTATAAATACGCGACTTAATTGGAAAATATTTATTTTCTATTTGACATCCTCGAAAATTCCAGTGGTATTAATAGACATTCCTGAGATCATTCCCCCATGGCGACAAACTTGGTCTCTAAAGCTCTGCAATGCGCTCTTATTTTTATAGTGGAGTAATTGGAACTTAAAATTTGATCAGTATCTTCATGAAGGCGGCTTTCAATCCAAATGAATTTTCTCCAAGTCATCCTATTCTCTACTATTCGCTTCATTCCCTTCGAATACCTAACTTTAACCCATCACCTGTTGCTAGTAATCCAACCTAAGAATATTACCTCTCTTCCGCCAGTACTTCCAATACTATTGTCAGCAGACCCGCGCATCATATGAGCTATATCATTTTCTCCTTGTAGTCAAAGTTCTCCTTATTCACTCTATAAAGAACTTGATTTATTAATCAATGAGCAGATTCCACATATATCACTCATATGTAGTTTAACAACAGGCAAACGGCACTCTTTTATATTATGTTTTCACAAAACCAAAAATCTGCTAGTATAAAGATGAAAATAAAGTAAAAATTAATAAAATGTTATTTCCTATATTTAACATGATTTTAGGTTTTCTGTTGAATACTCACTAACCATCTACCTGTAAAACAGAAAATATATCTTTTGGGTCCATGGAGCCCACCCATTAGCCTTTTTTGCATCTATGGTTAGAAGAGAAGAATTTTACACTAGGAGTGGCACAAGACGAAATATTATGATCTTGACAAGTTTCCAAAAGATGATGGGAAAAAAATGAAAATTAAATCAGAAAGGTGGGTAAAAAAATTGCCGTCACAGAAAAATACTATCAATTATTTATTACATATGAATCATAACATCTTGCGTATGCTTTCTCTTTGATGAAACTTAGTTGTTTTAATTTTTAAGTTAAAAAGGCATACAATATAGCTTTTCCTCTGTTCTAGAATATAGCAGAAAACCAAGTGAGCTCAACTGACCCGTCATTCGTTTTATAAGGGATAAAAATTAGCTCAGTCGCTCTAGTATCAACTTACTGTAGATTTAACTTACATCTTTGATCGCTGTTTACATATTTAACTAGCTACTTACATATGCAACTAATTCATATGACTTCCTTCAATGTAAATCATCTCCATTGCTTGAATTAAATAAACTTCTTTTCCGGATGGATCCACGATCTTTCCTATTAACTCCAACTTTTAAAAAAGCAGCGCCGGCAATCGCCTTGTGATCTGCAAACGAGCAGCTTAAATTCGAACAACGTAGGGGATTCTCAAGGAAAATGCGAAGATAAAGCTTAACCGTTAGCGATTATTGTGCAGGTCGACCTTAGTGGAATCCGCTGTGATTTCTCATGCTAACTAGAACGACCCCGTAATTTGGAATATCGGAAGGTGGCCTAATTTCGAAGCGATCTTTTCCGTGAGAATTTCAGACAGCTATTAAATGGTGATCTCTAAAGATAACACCTTTGATACGCTTCGTTCATTTTATCGCTACTTAAAATACAGCGAGATAACTGAAGAAATTATGGAAGTTTTCGATATATAAATACAATAAATTAAATTGAATTAATAATTCAGTAGAAGTTAAATGACAATTTATTTATTTATTTTAGGAGATAATGGCAACTTTCTTGGTACATAATGTATTATTAACTAGAGATGACTAAGTACCAACATTTTTGTCTATTCCGACAAAACTCTAAACTTCCGATTCCGATTAGTAATTCTTGCAAAGAGTAAAGTTAATTTTCTTTATTTACAGTTGTCTTGAAAAACAAAAACTAAATTAATACATTATTTTTATTTATAAAATATTTCGTCGAGTTATTAATACGAATGTTAAAAAATAATGATAACGATACAACTTTTTTATGAAAGATTTAAAATTCAAAACGACAACCTCAGTTCATTTCATTTTCTATTACACAATTTTAATATTATTTATAATATTCATATTAAATAAGTGGATTAGCAATGTTTAAAAAGAGATCAAAATTTTATTTGGAGCTGAAAAGAGTAGAACTAAAGGATTTTATGGAAAGTTTGAGTTTGGTAGAAACTCAAAATTTCATGTTTTACATAAGAATAAGTTAAATAAGTTCACATAGGCGTTATTAAAAACTATATTAAAATATTATTAACATCTACAGATTTTATATTACTGATAGCTCAATTGATAAGTATTTAATTATTAATCGTAAAAAATCCGAAATCCAAAGAATCATAAGAAATAGAAGATTGATTTGAAACAAAATATTTCCAAAGAATCGTTTTTGTAATCGGAAATAAGGTTTAAAGTTCACCGATTCCAATTCTCGAAAAAGTACCGATATTTCCGATTCCCATTTATCGTCCGTTTACCAATAATGACACTACAGATGCTATCCAACTGAGCAATGAATGTATTCTAATCCACTTAAGAGATATAAACTACTTCAAAATTGTCTTAGAGATGAATGCAGATTTTCAATGTCAATTATGTGTGAACCTTTAAAGGCCTTTAGAGGGTGGAACACCCGCTTCCGGACGCACCAGTCAATAAGGTCATAAAGTTATGTAACAAGTTACAAGGCTATGTAACTTGAATATTAGGCAGCGGTATAACAGCTAAGAGTATTTAAAAAATGGGATATTTAGTCATTCGCTGCCTGCAATGCTACCCACCGGCCTCAAATACAACTCAAAGTAAAGGCAGTTATATTGCATTAAAAATAATTTTTTTATTCTTAGCAGAGAATTCTTCTAGTACAGGTTGGATGAAAAATTGATCTAACGTAAAGAAAAAATCAAATAACTAGAATTCAAAATCGGTATTTTCCCCCGACGACCGTTTTCCGAAATACAAAGGAGGCTGGAAAACTTAAAGGCGACTCTAATTTTCCATCATATTCAAACGTAAAATTCAAACAAGAGATAAAACTTAAGAAAAATCAAAACTTTACAGCAATTTTTGTTAACCAGAAATCTTAGAGACTACCTAGCACCTACTATTACAGAGAAACATGAATTGCATCCCTTTATTTAATAAGACTATATACGCGAATTATTATGAAAATCAACAAATATCTTTAGCCGACCAAAACTAACATACAGTAAAAATAAATACGCTTTTACATTTTTTATTAATACAATCTGATGTTATTTGTGGGTCAAAAACGGAAAAAATGCGAAGTAATGCATTCGAGTAGACTTCGTCAACAAAGTCAACGCACTCTAACATTTTCCTTAAATAAGTCCAGCGCATCAGTAAGCATCGGAGGCCCACTAGAGCCCCCCTTCATCCGCCCCCGCTCTCTCAGTGAAGGGATAGAGAGACATTTCCCGCACGACACAAAGGAAACGGCTTAAGGGGTGGCAGGGCATCTGACCTTAAAGAGGTCAGGTTAGTGACACCGAGCTCTCACCATGACATTCCGACGGAAAAAATAGATCCAAGAAAAAGATAAAAGCTCTACCAACCCGGTCCTTTCTTAAAAAAAGAATCAACACCTAAAACAATTTCGTAATTCTGAACAGTTTTCTAAGTTTAAAAAAAAACTGAAAGGAAGTAATAGTAGGGGTGCCACTAATAGGTCCATAGTTTCATCTACTTATCTAGACGTTACCCAACATCACAGATGACATCATAACTAATCATTTGAAAATAATACTTAGAACTTTGATTGGATGAATATCATTATTTTAAAAAGCCGTTGGTCATTTCGCTCAAATGGACCTCCACCAGAAATCCACTGTGGGGCCACTTTCATCAGAGGCGAACGCGCTACCCACTAGGCTGTCCGGAAGCCCCTTAATTGCTGAAATTTACTATAGTTCTTTATTTAAAATTAGCTTCACTGAGTATCTCATCTCTCCTTCCACAGACTTTCGACGCAGAGCTTAGTAATTAGTTAAAATCTAAATTCCATGGCACTTATGCCATTTGCGCCCTTCATTTTCGCACAATACCCCAACCTCAAGAAGTACGCAAGTGGCGAGCCAGTCACGGTAAGTGACAGTCACCTCACTATTACCTCCGGGAGGCATTCATTTCCGGCTTTGGATGCGTGTTCACCCCAAGGAGCAATCACCTTTATCTTAAGTTTTGGCTTTTTCTTCAATTTCGTTGTCTAAACTGCTAACCATTTCTCTTTAGACTCGAAAGTATCCTCGGCACCTGTTGACAATATTTAACGGTACATTATCTCCCCTAATAACCTGTTCTTCGTTATTTTATGGTCCTCAAATTGCAGTATCATTAATTGATTCTCAAACACTTGGGTCTTTATTACTACATTTCATATATCATCGTTTTAGAGTGCAATTAACAATTCTGTTTTAACAATTACTTTAGTTCCTAGTAAAACTTTCCGATATTCAAGCATTGACAGCCGACTAATTTCAACGCCCTGTGGCAGTTGCTTCCTTGTCTAGAGAAAATTACACTTTCATACTGCAATTTCGATATTTTTAGAACAAAGTATTCCACCGATTGATACTTTTAAAATATCTCCAGGTTTAGCTAGACAATCCCGACTCATCGGGATTGTCTGGCTAAACCTGGAGATCGCCATTTCCTGGAGAGAGTCAAAGAAAAAATCACTGCATCAATAAGGAATTGAGTGTGAGAAGATAGAGGATATTCTCTCACATAGGACAATGAAATCCCTGGTATCACTAATACTCCAGTAAGCTAGAGTATTGAGAAACGCAACTACTTCACCGTATACATTCCAGACTTGATATCACGCCGGTTACACCACTACTCACCTGCAACAAACAGAAAAAGAAATCAGTATGGACATTGAGAAAAATATACAAATGAATAAATAGCAAATTGCTTAAGAGCAATTTTAAGTCATACATGAGGAATTGGACCCAAGAGGAAATATGACAGACCGCAGCAATACGGAAACAAGGAAACTGTGCACAACACTTCCTTTTGTTAACTCATGATTAATTTGTGTGACAAAAGAAAGAAACGCAATTCTGAAAAGTACTCAGGATTTATGGAATTGTATTTTTTTAAATAGAGATGCTACTCCACATTATAAATAATGAACAAGCTATTCCATTATTTTTGCACCGTTCTCATTTTAGGAAAAACGGTAAAACAAAATGACTATGAATTAAAATTATCTCCAATAAAAATTTGTAGACAGCGTTGGGATGAAATTTTAGTGAGGTTGTTCAAACAGCCGGCGCTTGTATCTGCTGAGTATTTGCCACATATGCACAAGGGGTTCGAAAACTTCGCTCCAGGATATTTCGATCATAGAGATTGACATTCAGACCTTTAAAATACGGGACATGTACCTGAACGTTGAAGTATCTCCTGGATATCTTGAAAGTTTCATAGCCACAACTTATTACTCGTGGGAAATTTTTTTAATAAAAATAATGCAAGAACGTTTACAAACTTGGAAAAACAATTAAGAAAATATAATAATATATGCGTCTACTATATAAGCCTTTAAAATGTCCACGTTTCAATGGTAAAGAGCGCACTTGTTCAAGCTTATTTTACATCAATTTGTATTGTAACTAGACTTTTAGTGCTACGCTTTGTATACATTTAAAACGTAATATTTTTTGGAATTCAGTCGTTAATTATTAATAAGTAATCGATCGTATTTAAAATTAGTTTACCGTAATTGTAACTGCATCGAATCTTTCCACTGACTGCTTTCCCTTATTTATATGCAAGCAAAATCCTTTAAAATATTTCTCGACTTGAGAATAACGAAATGAACTTATGATGGATGATGAGTATCGGCGAGTAGAACAGAATCTTATCCGATTGACAAATTATGCATTTACTGTCATTACATGTCACTGATGCATTAACTTTAAAACATGCTAAGTAATATTGGATTTGATGAGACTGTAATACTAATTTCCATAAATGGTTTTCAGAAATACATATGAGGATGAAGTTGTTCAATAATTTTTCAGAAAGCTCTTCAGCTGTCCAAGGAAAATGTTAGTTATATTCCCGTGTTATATTTCATTTATCGACAGAGCTTTACGTCAAGCTCATATAATTCATTGAATTTAATGTGGAAACTATAGTCGTCGAAATTGCCTCGCTCTGCCGTGAATGTTTTATTCATGACACGCAAACGGACGATTTTCCTCGAAGAACCATTTTATATGAAAAAGAACAATCGAAAACAATCTCAAGGGTAACCTTGAAAACAATCGACATGGTAACCTTTGAGCGGAACAACAAAAAGTAATCGATGAGGAAATGGAGACGGTTTTGAATGCGATGCAGATTATGTACAGTTATAAAGTCGATGACATGAGAACTGCTACCACGTTTCCTCGAAAATAAGCCCCAACAAGATTTTTCAAGATCTTCTCAATAAATCCTGCCATACATTTAAGGCCTGGTTGAGAACGTCAACCAGACGGAAAGACTCCGTTCTTCCATTGACACACATGATGGACGTATTCAATTAAAAGTAATGAATGTTGAATGTATAAGTATAAATAATATTATCGACATTATTGCTTTAAAGAAACGATAAGCAAAAGGCAAGGGTTAGATTAGAATCTTAACTACTTAACTTTGTCCAAATTCCACAGAAAAATAGAGTTTTTCCTAAGAAAATACGCCCTAACACGTCTTTAGGAGCAAACATTATATAAGAATCGGTCTTACTTTCGGGGAAACAGGCAGTTACGTAATGCTGTTAGTTCTTATTTTCAAATTCAGACTAATAATCGAGAGAACGCAGAAAGGAACACGATATGGACCATAACTAATATGCTAATAAATGATACTTAAAGCATAGAGAGCTTTCAATAAGATTTCGTGTTATTTCTGGGAATAACATTATTATTATTATCATTATTCGGCGATCTTAGGCACATGTGGTCCTCTCTTCCACCTAACCTCTAAGGTCAAACATGGTACAACGAAATGGAAACAATAAAATAAAAAAGAAACATTGGGGCGTGGGAAACAACTCCTCAGATGAATGCCTTACGAGAAAAACCCACGGTGCGGGATATGAGGTTAGAGAAAAAATAACAGAAACTCATAGCGATTTTAATGAAGTGAAGAAAACTGTGATGAAAGGCCTAGATAAAGAAATCAGGAAAAGAATCGTATCTAATTAACTCCAAAGATAAGAGGTGGCATCTCCGAAACCAATCGAATGTGTTGATATTTTCAGCGTAGCTCATTTTTTGGCATTTTTTCAATAAAAGTGAGAAAAGCTCGGTAAATTCCTTGAAGTGGATGAATGTTAAACACGGATTCTACTAAAGGGGGATATCAAAAGATTGGAGGCCTTTGAAATGCGGGAGAGACGTAGAATGGAAAAGATGAATTGAGCTGTAAGGAAGGTAGTGAGATGGTCGGAGATGAAAGGGTTAAATACGTATTTAGAAGGGAGATGTTGCACAGAAAGTAATAAATGATATAAAAGTACGGTAAAAAGCACGGTAGAGATAGGAAGAGAAACGCAATAGATGTCGGATGCTAGAAAAGCTGGACTAAGCTGTCAATGAATAAAGAAAAGAGCGTTGAGGAATCTTGTTGAAAATGAACCTTCCGTATGGTTATAAAAACTGGAATGAAATCCACTAAATGGCATATCAGAATGAAGTAGCATTAATTCATGGCTTACGACAGGCGATCGTGCAGACGTACACACTGTATTTTATTGATAATTAGATAAAATTGATGGTCAAAACGAAGAAAATGATCAACTATATTTCCTTGAGAAGCGGAGATCAACATCCTCTTGTGAAAGCAGATGAAGGGCACGATTACACGATGCATCATTCGACCCAATCTGTGACCGATTTATAAAAAGATACATGCTCATTAACATCTGACTTCGATAGCCTTTAAGAATCATTCTAATCCACGCGTCAAAAACATTAACATGATAGTTGGTTGCTAAGTTACACAAGATGAGCTATTCCACAGAGAAGATACTAGGAAATAAAACGGGTCAGATTGATACCAGAAAGAGTTCAAGGCACAGTATGCCTTGGATGCCCTTTGTCATTCATCGGGATGTGGACAAGTTGGCAACGAGGAGAAAACCCAATGAAGAGTTACAACAATCCAGTCCTCGGATAACCATTGTTGGTAATTAGCATGAACTTAGCTCAATAATGCGGAAAGTGAACCTATTTGGATAGGAAGTTCCATTAAAAATTTTGGATGAATTTGAATAGAGAAGTATCTGGAAAAGTTAAGTAGAAAAGTGGAAAATCAATCGGGCACACGTTGAGGTAGTCTGAGGGCGGAGTTAGAAGGATTGCTGAAGGGGAATAATTAAAGATGAAAACCTAGGTTGACCTAAAAGAGAAGCAGGTGTAAAAGTTAGAAATTCTGATACGATTGGGAGGAAAAAGAAGGCTAGGAGACAAACTACTCCTCGGATGTAACCCTTGATACATAACTCTACGTGTTGGTGAGATAGAGCACGATTCCATTTTACGTACAAAATGGAGTGCATGTAGAATATCCAAGTTAAAACAGCGAAGGAGAAAGGGCCGCCATACATCAGTGCTTGAGAATCCGACCACCAAGTAGAGGGAAAATGAAATCTCAAGCGTGAATTAGAAGAAAATCATCAAATGTTTTTCCCTAAACATGTGAAGAAATGAGAAGCCTGCTTCTTCACGCGAGGATTTTTTAATTAAACGCTGATTTCATTGCAGTAGAAAAAGAGGCGAATAACCTGACGATTTTTCAAAGCTAAAAAACGATGCTTTGGTTTACTTTTGATACGTTTCAACTCTCATTAGTTTCTCTATCGCCAAACAGGAGATAAAAACAGAGCATCGTTCTAGAAAACAAAATTAGACGCGAGAGAAAACCCCAAAAATAGAAAAAGAGAAAAGTCTACATCTGCATACATATATATATATACATAAACGTACATGTATCTTTATTACCTTATACATAAAGTAGATAGTCTGTAAGTGCGTACGTTCGCCTAAAACTCGAGGACCAGACGTCGCACGACTTCCAAACTTTGAAGATCGTTAAATGTCAGCCCCAGACAGATAATAGGCTACTTCTTATTCTCACAACTGTACTCGGTTCGACTCCAGACGATTAAAACTGTTTCCATAAGGAATGCATGTAAAACTCACTTTCATCGTTTGCATGGTTTATTTCATTTGCAAAATTAAACAAGAAAGAAGAGTCGCATGAAATCGAGACATGTACCTAGAGAAGGGAAATTGAATGAAGATACTTATTTTGGTCTTCGAATGTTGTTCAAAATCGCGAGAATTTTGATCAAACAAACGAAACTATTCTAAAATTTGGTGGTTGTAAACAAACCGTCCCCCTGACGACGGTTTGTTTCCATTCCATTGTTCCATTGTTGAATCCGAGCTCATGCATTCTCATATTTTCCCCGTTGAGAATCAACGGGTCACTCAAGCAATAAAACTAGAATTTCATTTCTCGGTCTTTTTGCAACTTACGAAGGAATTATGCATTACTCAGAAAGAAGAATGTCGGTTACGGAAGATATGTAAATGAGGCAAACGCCTCAGGGCGGAGCAATCAATGGGGCGTCAATGATCGAGCATAGGAAAGAGCAACGAACTGCTGTATCGATGAACATCGAATAATAATAACTTTTTATTGCTATTTCACAGTGAAAATATGCACATTTAATCTATATTCAGTGAATTATATGTAATGTCCGTTACTAAAAAAATTTAATTAGAGCAACTGAATTATACTTCGATTGTTATGTTAATTTCAAATAAAAGCTGTTTGTAATGAATGATCAGTTATGAAACAATAATGGACCCTGATATTGCCGCAATGCATAAACAGAATAAACAATTGAAATCAGATAAGCGAGTCGACTTCGCCTCTGGGTGGCCACAGAACAGATACCGCTGATTATTCCAACCTTCCAGCCATGGAAATGCGGGCGAAGTGCATTGGAACACCTCGGAAATCATTGTTCGAAGAAAAAACTGCCGACCGAAGCTAGAGTGATAAATTAAGCGTATCTATTGCTGAGGGAAATCGTGAGAAGATTTGCTTTCGCGAAAGTGAGCAACTTTAGAAGAAGAGTGACGTTTACGACCTCGCCTTCTCCGTGCACGTCACGGCCGAAGAAGCAGATGCACTCGTGAAGGGAGCAGAGAAAGACATATAACCGATAGCTGTCTTGATAAATTGAGGCTCATCAATGGGAAAATTTGAAACCGAAAGAGTTTCGAGGAGTTGGGAGAACTTTGTTATTCCATATGTAGTAGAACAGATGATATAAAGAGGGGGGAATTACTCTGACAAAAAATACCAATTTGTTACAGCATGAATTGTTAAATAAATCCGCCATCATAAATACAGCGGTATCTTGGTCGTTAACGGAAACCGTCGTTATGAAAGGCGCGATTTTCCATTTCTATTTCAAATATGGTGATTAAACTCATTTAAATGTCATTACAATATGCTACATACAATTTCTTCAATTATATTTGCAACAAATAATTATCATTAATTGAATGAATAGCATTAAAAACAGTCTTTAATCGTCAATCTTCACCAGAAGCCATCGTCAACAAAAGCCTGCGTCGTTACCCGAGACATTTTCTATTCACAGTCACTCATCGTTAACCAAGTACGCCGTTAACTAAGGCCGTCGTTAACCAAGGTAACACCGTACTACTTTAACAACACGAGATGGACTAAGTCCCCTATTCTTCATTTCCCGGAGACGCTACTTGATTAACGATTAGATTCTCATGCATATATACTCATATATATAATCTCATATATATATATAT